>RJWJ010017488.1:0-32913 GCA_004363605.1 Indri indri
GGGGGGGGGGATGGGCCAGACTGCGTGTGTGCAAGGGAGACGGAGACGGAAGACCCCAGGGCCCCTCCTGCCTGCCCGATTCCAAGACACACAAATGCACAAGCCTTATCGCCTCGATGCTGCTTAAAAGCAAACACAAACAATATATATAAAAAGTGCATTTTTTTCCGTCTAAATTCGAGAGTTGCCCAGCACATTCCGGGGGCAGCGGCGCCCCGACGCGGTAATTGACAAAGGGGACTCGGTTTCCCCGCCGTATTTGCCGCTCTGTGCGCGCACGCACAAGGTGAGATAGGATGAATGGCTCATTTCCCAGCGGCTTTTGCTCCTGCTTGCTGCAAAGTTGTGAACAAAATGACTGGCCATGCATTGAACTGGCTTACACAGCTCTCCATATGGAAATTAAGATAATCCAGGTCCCAGCTTTGTGTCGCGGCGGCGGAGGGGGGAGCCAGGAGGGAAGGGGAGGGGGCCGGGGAGGCTCCAGAGAGACGGGGTGAGGCTCCCGGGCCTTTCAGGAGAACAGTTTGCTGCTCGGGCTGGGGCATTGAGCTGGATTTTGTTGGTCAAACACTTCGGAGGACGTATTCTTCCGCGACCCTCCCTCCCCAGGCCCGCTCCCTGCCACCTCTTTCTTCTGCTCGGACCTCGCCGGGGATGGAAGGCTCGGCCGGGGTAGGAAGGTTTTAGGCAGCAGCACAAAAGACGAGGGATTATGGGTAAGGTCAGAGGGCGCCGGGGATTAGAGATAGGATGTATTAGGAGGGCAAGGCTGCCAGGAATACTTTCCGTTTCTATGAAGCCTGTGTTAATTGATGGGAAAAATCTCTCCCCTACGACTCCCCTCCCACCCTCGCCCCTCCACGCTGCCAGCTCGGCCTCTTTTTTTCTCCTGCCCTTGCCCAACTCTCTCTTGTTCCTTTCTGTCTTCCCGCTTTGCCCCTAATCTCTTCCTAACCATGTTGGCTTTTTTTCTTCCTGATGTGTCAGGGAGACAGGTAAATGCAGAACGTTCTAGGCGAGGTGAGACGAGCGTCAGGATTGAGGTTTGGATGCCACTTCCAGGGTTACACCCTGTCCCCTGCAACAGGCACACACATGTGGGCACACTTGGTATGTGTGATTAGGGGACTTACTCAGCCTCTCTGAACCTCAATTTTTTTTTTCTTCTTCTTCTTTTTTTTTTTTTTTTCTGAGACAGGTCTCATTCTGTCACCCTGGCTAGAGTGCAGTGGCGTCATCATAGCTCACTGCAGCCTTGAACTCCCGGCCTCAAGCGATCCTCCCGCCTCGGCCTCCCAAAGTGCTAGAATTATAGATGTGAGCCACCACACCCAGCCTGAATCTCAATTTTCTAATCTGTAAAATGGGAGTGAGAAAAGCAACGTCTACTTTGTTTTGAGGTTTGTTTCGTTTTGTTGCCTGCACCAGAACAGTGCTGGGTGCTAGGGGTTAGAGGCAGCGGGGAGCAAGCCCACTGCCCTCTCAGGAAGCAGGAAAATCGGTCACTAAACAAAGTGGTGGCCAACTGTGACACTGCAATAAGGGACATAAACAGGGCATAGTGGCCGAGGCTACTGAAGGGTGAGGAGGGAAAGGAGGAGTCGGAGTGGGCATCCCTGAGAAGGTGTCCCTGACCTGTGACCCGAAGGCCCGAGAAGCAGAGGGCCCAGAGAGGGCAGAGACCCACAGGGGGAGGGGCGCTGGGTGTGCGAGGAGGAGCAGGACGGGGCGAGGGTGCCACAGGGAGCCCCAGGAGGCCCAGCTAAAGAGCAAGGTGGGAGCTGTGAGGGGGGGCTTCATCACACTGGGAGTCCAGACGTCGCACTGGAGGGTTCGATGCAGGGAAGTGACATAAACAGGATCCCATTTGCATTTTTACAAGACCACTCAGGTGGTGGGTGGAGAACAGGTCAGGAAGAGGCCACTGCAGAGGAGAGAAGCGACCCTGTGGTTGGCATGGGTGCCAGGAGCACAGACTCTGGGGCCAGATGGCCTGGCCTGGGAGACCTGACTTCCCCAACCCCAGTCGCATGACCTCGGGCAAGTTACCCGGCCACTCGGAGCCTCCGTCTCTTCTTCATCTAAAAAGTGGACATGATGACAATCATACCCACCCCGTTGGGTTGTTAGTGAGCTTAAAATCATCCATGTATAGAAACAACTAGGACAATACCCGGCAGGTGTGTTCAGTGCTATATAGTCATTCACCATTGGCCTTATTCTAGTGACTCAGGCCAGAGCTGACGGGACTTGTGTTCAGATGGGTGCTGGTGCAGTGGAACATGGTGAACAGACACATCTGGAGAAGATTTAGGACCCTGAGCAAGACTCTCTTCTCCCATGGATTACTCAGGTTTGGGAGTGGAGATGTTTCCTAGTCCTGTCCTATGGGGAAAAAAACTCAAAGATTCTTAGTTGACAGTATACTTACCCCAAATCAATGGAGCAATGTGCTGACTGCAAAGCTAATAGCATCCCAGGCTGCTTTCATGGAGGCATAAAAGAAGAGATTAGAATCCTCTGCTCTGGGGTTTCCCAACCTCAGCGCTATTCGCATTTCAGGCAGGAAGATTCTTTGTTGCGGAGCCATCCTGGGGAATTTTAGGACATTGAGTATCATCCCTGGCCTCTATCTACTGGACTCCAGCAGCGCACACACACACACACACACACACACACACACACGCACATTGTGACATCCAAAAATGTCTCCAGACATTGCCAAATGTCCCCTGGTAGCAAACTTCCCCTGGGTTGATAACCCCTGCTCTACTCTGAACTGGTCAGCCCCACACCCAAAATCTTCTGTTTTGTTCTGGATTATAAAATTAAGAAGGAATAGATGACAGGTAGAGATTGTTCTGGAAAAAATAACCTTACTTAGAAATGAGAAGAATCTTGGAAAATGTATTATGGCCTTGAAAGAGAGAAAAGGCTGTCATTAAGAAGAGAACCAACAAGTGAATGACACAGAGAAACAGGGAAAACCTGTGAGTCCAACTCAGAACTGTCCAAAGATCAGAAGAGTTGCCTTGGTAGAGAGTGATCTCCCCGTCGTTGGTGGCATGCAAGCAGAGATTTTGTGATGACCATCAGGTGGGAATGGAATACTGTGTTATATGAAGATTTTTGTTGTAAGACCCTCCCTCACCCCCAAGGAAAACCCCCTCAGCTTCTCTCTTCTAATCCAGAGCCCAACTTTTAAGCTGCTGTTTTCTTCCCAGGAGGTTTCCTATCTACTTCCCACTGAGACAAAAAAGCTCCTGGGATTTTTCTCGAAGTCTTTAAGCCGAATCCACTAAAGTGAAATGTAAGAAAAATAAATGCAAGGTCTTTTCCTTGGGGCCCAAGAAACCAATGTGTCCCAAAGAAAGAAAAGACAGAAAACCAAACCAAGCGAACCTTGCCCCAGGTCCAGATGGGACACATGGGTGCCAAGTGGCAGCCCATGGGCAAAAAGCAAAGGCATGGGTTTTCGTTTTCATGTTTGAGTGCCGTGAACTTGTGTTGTTCCATGAAATCCTCCATTACGATGTCCAGGTTGGGACTATACGACTTTTCTGGGAAGTTTCTGGACTGGTTCCAGCATCTTCTTGGTAGACAGGGCTAGCATCCTGGTGGTCAAAAGGTGGGAAGACATTGTCTTAGCTAAATGCAGCATGGTGCCCTGGCTTAGACCCTGGAACAGAAAAAGGACATTAGTGGAAAAACCGGTGAAATCTGAACAAAGTCTAGAGTTTAGTTAATAGTGTTGCACTGATGTTAATTCCTTAAGGTGCAATGAATATGCCATGGTTGTGTAGGATCTTAACAGTAGGGGAGATCTTGGTGAAGGGTTTATGGGAATTCTTGGTGCTAGCTTTGCAACTTTTCTGTAAATCTGAAGTTATTCCAAAATAAAAAAAGTTTATTAAAAAAACAACAACATTGGCTTAGGAAGAAATTTGGCCATTAGAATACCACAATCATAATCCATTTCATATCTATATACCATGTGTTTGCTTTCCCACTGACTTAATATTTTTAAGTGAATTCATTTTTCTACTTTTAAAATTTCATTTTAAAATGAAACTCTATATCACTACCGTAAATGGGAGATCAGTTTCCCTGGCCACAAACTGGTGGTGACCATATAAATAAATACAAGTAAAAACAACAAAACGATGCTATTAAATTTAAGCCCAATACATCTACCTGCGGAAGGTCCAGGCCCCCTTCTGCTGTCTTTGTTGAAAAGGGAGGTAAGCGATCGTAGATCTTAGGAAAGTGTTAAAGACCTACCAGCAGCCACGGAGACTTCTTCCTGGTTGCAATCCCAAGATTGGAGGAAGAAACAGAAAAGAAATCATTTATCACCATGCGATTCAAGGTTATTTTAAACTGTCGTCTGTGAACTCCTTAAAGGTGTGTCCTGCTCTTTAGGAAATGCTTCCTAAAGCTGCATCATCCAATGGGGTAGCCATAGCCACGTGTGGCTATTTACATTTAAGTTAATTTAAATTGAATAACATGACCAATTCAGTTCTTCAGTCTCACTGGCCACATTGCAAGAGCTCAATAGCCACCCACGGCCAGTAGCTACCCTCACGGACAGACCCTCTTGGATGGCGCAGAACATTTCCTCTTTTGCAGAAAGTTCTGTTGAACAATGCTGCTCTAAAGTGTGTCCTTCTGATTTGGGGTTTTGGGGGGAGTTTATGACTCAAGCATGTCTCAAAACTCCTTCCTCTAAGTGCTGCTGAAAGGGGTCAGGTCAGCGGCCCCTGGAGACAGCAGGAAAACAGATGGGCTGAGGCCCCAGCGAGGCAGATGGGCCATCACCTCTGCCTTGTTAAGCTCGCTAAGAAGCCCCACTCCTGCCTCTGGCCCCTTGCTGCTGTGCCCCTGCGGTTGGCATCATTTCAAGGCTCCTTCCCCCTCCCTACCACACTGCATCCCTGTTCTGCTCATCGATGGCTGTCTTAAAGACAGATCAACATACATCTGGGGGAAGGGAAGAAGGCAGATGACTTGGAAATCACAGATTTTGCCCAAAGTGATCACTGAGTCTACTCAATCATCCAAAGCAGAGCTTGTCCTGCTAACTTTGGTGACTAGTTTCACATAATTGACCATATCAGTCACTTTCCATTTTTTTCTCCCTTCTTAAGAGTAAAGTATGGCCAGAGTTGGAAGCTGGCTTCTTACTGCTGTGTGACCTTGGGCAAGTCACTTACCTCTCTGAGCCTCAGGTGCTCTGTCTGTAACATTGGAATTCATAGTAATACAGTGCTCACAGGATTAGGTGAGATAACATATGTAAAGTGCTTGGTACATGGTTAATGGCTAAAAATAAATGTCAGTTATTATTATTATTGAAAAGACTACACAAGATATTTGCTTGTTGTTGTTGTTTATATTCTACTCTTTGTAGAGTACAAAGAGGTACAAAAACAATAAGAATGGTGATGGGAATACTACTGATAATAACTGATAAATTTCACATCAGAGGGGTGGTCATTCTTGGGCACCCAATTTCTCAGATCCCAAAAATCTCTTATTCCATGTGATAGACATCATTAATATTCATCAACATCCAGGTCTTTACTTCCAGGTTGAGGGGGGTTACAAGTCATCTTTCCCTTGAAATTAGGTGTAATGATGTGACTGGTTTTAGCTAGATTAAATGTGAGCAAAAGTAATTGCAATGCTTCCTGGCCAAACACTTAATTGATGGTGCTCAACTCTCCAGCCTTCTTTTCCTCTGCTGCATGAATTGTGAAAATGTATGTTGAGATAGCAATGTCCTATAAAGGTGACTGCTCCTCCAGCTGGGAACTTAAGGGACTTCAATGAACAGACGTGCCCCTGCTGATTTTCACTGAACAAGTGAAATGAACAAGAAATTAACCTTCGTTTTAAACCATGAGATCCTGGGACTGTTTGTTATGCAGCATGACCTAGCCTATACTGACTAATATAATCCATTTAGTCCTTTCCCAAAGGCTGCATATTAGAAGAAGAATTTGGACTTGCAACTAAATTGATGCTTGCCTCTCACACCACTGCTGCATGATCAGCTCTGGAGCCACCAGGGCTATTAATCTTCCTCTGCCCCTAGAACTTCAGTTCATACCCAGATTGTGATTCATCGCACTGTTCAGACACAGGCCACATTTGGGAAACTAAGACTCAGACCTCCCAGGCTGATATCCAAACTAACAGAAATAATTCCTGCTATTCACCAAACTTCCTCCTCCCTGCCTGCCCCAAATGCCTGCCAAACATTACATGATCTGGCTCAAGTCCAGAAATGTGTCAGTGGTGATACTCAAAAAAACAAAACAAAAAAAAAACCACATCAACACACACGAGACACTGCAGAGAACTCCCTCCCCCTTTCCAAATAAAAGGAACGTGTTGCTCTTGCAAAGAGCCACATTGCTAATTATGCAAAGACTTTCTCAGTTGGTAACAGCAATAAGATCCTCGAAATACTGTTCGCATTTCTTGATTTAAAGAAAACTAAGAAAATAATTACACCATTCTAAATTATCTGCTAAATGAAATTGTTCTTCAGTAGACTGTTGAGTTTCTTTTTCTTATGTCAGCTGTCATTTGGGGGATAAAATGATATTTTGTACTAATTGTGTAATTTATATGACATTTGTTATTGCTTTATTTGAAAAAAAAGAGTGACAATAACAACAAAAACTAATAGGAAAATGCCCTGCTCATTGGACTTCCCAGGATGCTCTTGGATCTATGGGGAAATTGAGTGTTGATTTCTGGCTCCCTAGAACAGAGAATTTGAGAGGCTGGGGTGAGAATCTAGCCTTTGAGAGGGACAGACAGAGCACCAGGAAGACTCCAGAAAGGTAAGCCTTGCCACCTGCCCTTGACATCATCATGGGAGGAATTATCAGTTCTTGACCTACCCAAGACCAGCCTTATCCTCTACTCTTCTGAGCTCTGTGTGTTGTTTTTATGAATAATACTTTTGTGGGTATTCTTTTTAAAACAAATACATAAGGAGGTTAATTTTTTAAAAAAATCCACAATCCATGTACTCAGTGCTTGCCACTGTTAACGCTTTGGTAAAGATCTGTTTAAAATAGTAAAGCATCCATTCAAGTAACATTAACTAAGCACCTACTACATGCCAAGTCCTGTACTGTCATGGGAATGCAGAGGCAGTATGTGTAGAGGGTTAGAGCCAGGACTTTGGGGTTGGACTGCATGACTTTAAACCCTCACTCCACCACTAATTAGTTCCATGACCTTAGACAAATTACTTAATATCTCTGAAACTTTCTTCACCCACAAATCTGGTATGTTGGCTATTGTATCAGTTAGCTATTGCTGTGTAACAAACCACCCCCTTCCAAAAACTTCAATAGCTTAAAACAATAACTATTTCTGATGGCCCACAAGGCTATGGTCAGTTGGGAAGTTCTGTAGTCAACTAACTGGTGGCTTGGCTGGGGGCTGACTCAGCTGGAATGACTGTTCTGTTCCACGTGATCACTCATCCTCTAGAACAGCAGTCCCCAGCCTTTTTGGCACCAGGGACCAGTGGTCCGTGGCCCAGGGGTTGGGGACCACAGCTCTAGAAGGCTAGCTCAGGCTTGTTCTCATGGCAGAGACATGGCTCTAAGAGGGAGCAGAAGTTCAGAGGGTCTCTTGAGGTCTAAGCTCTGAACTAGCATATCATCAGTTCTGCTGCATTCTATTGGTCAAAGCAAGTCACAAGGCCAGCTCAGCCTCTAGGGATGAGAAATCAACTTCACATGTCAAGGGGAGGAGCCACAGAGTCACACTGCAAAGTATGCAGATACAGGGAATGGGGCCACTGATGGGGTCACTCCAGCACAGCTGCTCTGAGGATTAGACCATGTAAAATGCTTAGTGCCTGGGACCCATGTAATGAGTGCTCAATAAACGTTTGCCATTAACATGCAAATCACAATCTCCACCTTAAAGAGCTCACAGCCTGGTAGGAAAGAAAGGCAATTATAATTAATTAATTAGAAGGACATCAACAGAGATCCGTGGTGATAACAGTACACTTAAGCAATTATTTAATCTTTTTTTAAACTTAATATATCATAGGCACATCCCTGTCATTGACTCTCCATGAACCTCACTTTAACGGCTGCATCTGACGGACGTGCCTTACTTTGCTTAGCCAATGCCTTACCATTGGAGATCAGGTTGTTTTCTACTTTTCGCTCATGTGAATAATGCTGCCACAACTCACTGCAATGTGATTAATTGCAGGGGTTGGAGGCAACTTGGGTTTCGTTACAACCTTTGTAAAGACTCTGCCCTGGGCTAGGGATCGGCAGGATGCCCCCTTTCTCTCCATCCGCCCCCGTAGACACTCATTGTCAGGAAGCTGGGAGGGGTGGGTCAGAGATGTAAGACAGTACCTGGTATTGGCACCCGGACTCCCAAGGGCATCTCCACTCCCATTACAGCCCCTGCAGCACCCCATTTGTGGTGGCTAGTCCCCAAAAGATGGCTCCTGGGGTCTCAGAGACCACCCACACATTCAGTGATTTGCTAGGACTCACAGAGGCCATTGCACTCACAACTGTAGTTCATTACAGTGACGGAGTACTCAACAGGATCAGCAAGAGAGAAAGACACACCAGGCAGCGTCTGGAGGGCTCCATGCTCAGGCTTTGATGCTCTTGCCTTCCCCACCCAGGAGGAGACACACCGTGTGTTCCTTTCTCCAGCAGCCAGATACAGCAACGCGTGTGCACTGTTTCTGCCCAGAGACATCCATTTGAGACTCAAAGCCCAGACTTTTGTTGGGGGCTCATCATGTAGACAGACACAATGATCAGAATTCCAGATTCTCAGAAAGAAAGCTAGCGTGAGTGTTGGGCAAAATAACCTTATCAGCACAGGGACCATTCCAACAGCCGAGTTCCCAAATACCAGCCAAGGACCAGCCCTATAGTCAGTTCACATAGCATGTTAACTCTTTCCTGCACAGTCCCCCGTGAGCCATGCCTCCTGGGAGCCATGCACTTGTGCAGTCTATGTGGAATCTGAGCTGGCTCCATGACACACTCTGACCAACCAAATGTGCTGCAAGTGAAGCTGTCTGACTTCCAAGGTTGGGTCTTAAGAGATCTGCAGCTTCCTTCTCTCTGCTTGCAATGTTCCTTCTTGGAGCTGCTTTGTGAGAAATCTGGCCGCCTTGCTGGAGAGACAGCATGAAAAGGTGATGTAGGGAATGGAGGGAGGTCCACCTCCACTCCAGTGATGAGAGCTGTGCGCCGGGCACGCTCCCATAGACAGGTTCTGTAACCTGCTTGAGGTCACCCAGCCGGGAAGTGGTAGAACCTGGATTTGAACCCAGGCCGACTGCCTCCAGAGTCTGCACCTTAAGGCGTTGCATCCTATTGCCTCTGCAGTTGTTAATTACCAGTGAATTTTATCTCTGCATTTAAAAATGCAAGACCTTAGAATTTTATATGAAGGAAATGGATTTTTGTTGACTGGAGGATATTTAGTTTTCAGACCTGCTATTCATTCAAAATCCTCTTCACTCTCTCCGTCCCCCCAAATTGACGAGGAGTGATTGTTTATCTACGAAGTATTTGCATTGGGATTCACCTGATGAAATGAGCTCTGAAGGGTTCCTGTCGTTCTTTTCAGATACTCCCTCTTGCCTTAATTTTTGCTCCTTATAATTTAGTGTCAAGATCACGAGTATATCTAGCTTTTTCTTTATATATCTTGGACAGGCCATTGGCCCACAGAAATTTTATTCTCAACATTACTCATGCTACAAGCCCTGGGCAGGTTGTGGGATATTCGGAATTTCTGCCCCATGGGCCTAAAATCCCCAGAAATCTCAAATCCACACACGGCTTAGTCCCAAGCATTGGAGAGTTTTGATCCTCTGTCCCACTCAGGCGAAGAGACTTTGATTGGCAGAGCCAGAGGTAGCGAGTTGAAGGAAGTTCTTAAATCAGACTCTTGGCGCCAGAGCGTGCGAATACATAATCTCCCGCGCGTGCCAGGATACGCAATGCATCATCATCCATAATCGTAATATGGCGTCATATATCACCTGCTCATAATAAATAGCGTATCATCTGCTCATAATATTTTATCATATAATATCATGACATCTGCTCACAACGCCATATATTATGTGATCGACACTCGGCATTTCCTCCTAGAAGGAGCATCATCAGGTATATTTGTTTAAAAAAAAATATATGTGCCGCTGACTTTGGTTAGAAGGTGAGTTTTGCACAGGTCCTGGGGGCCGACTTGAAGGAAGGTAGGAAGACACCGACACCACGCGGCCTGTAGCGCCTCATCCATGACACATAGTTGAGGCCAAACAGTAAAAGCGTTTGGCTGCGTGCACTAAACCGTTTGGAAATGCAGCGTCTCAGGCCCCGCCCCAGCATTTTGATAAGATTTCCAGGGGATCTGTGAGCACATTCTAGTTTAAGAAGTGCTGTCGGACAAGACACTCAAATTTAGCTGCCTCTAAGTAGAAGGCGGGGGGTCCTCCCATCCGTGTGCACGCCCTACGATGGCGCGCAAGTGCGTGATGCCTGGCTCCATCCACGTGGGCAGGGCACAGCCTCGCGCACACACATCCGAGAGACTCTCCGACCCTCCAGAACTGGTCCCAGCGAGCACTGCGCACTCCTACTCAGCTGGCTGCTACTTGCCAGCGGCTTACAGGCCATGAGAATTTCAACCAGCCCACTATTTTAAAAACTCAGATTTATCTTTATTCGACTACATTTTTAAAAAATATCACAGGGAACCACCAGGAGGTGGAACTACCTAAGTAAATATACATTTCTATCCTCATAGTTAACATCTGATTTCTTGTTTCTTAATCCAGTCTTTAAATATATATATACATATACAAACCCACAGATATTTCCTTGCCACTACTGCTGGAAATTAGACACGTATATTTTCAGAGACACACTTTTAAAATAAAATAAAAAATAGCCCTATTCCAATATTGCTCAACCTCAACACTTTTGACATGTAGGCTGGATAATGCTTTGTGCAGGGCTGCCCTGCGCATTGTGGGATGTTCAGCGGCATTCCTGGCCTCTACCCCTAGATGCCAGTAGCATCTCCCCTTCCCAAACAAAAACGGCTCCAGATATTGTCGAATGTCCCCTGGGAGTCAAAATCGCCCCTGGTTGAGAACCACAGTTCTATCCTAAAAATTAAGACCTGATAACACCTTCGTACAGAGACTCCCTCGTGTTCCCCCTTCCCAAGACGTTCCGAACCGGGGATGATGTGGAAGCCGTCAATCAACGCCTTCCCCTGGCCAGGCCCGTGTGTGCCCCAGTGTGAGCTCGTCGGTGAGCATGCGTGTGTGTGCAAGGCGTACACATGCGTTATTCCAGTAATTCTTTTATCTTCTGCTCACACCCTGGGCATTATGAACATTCATCACAATAATTGACGCGGATGAAATTAGCACTTCCTGCTATGTTGGGCAGATAAACTTTGCTGAATATTGATTTCACACAAAGAAAATGACATGTGCTTAGGCCTAACCCTTTATCTGGCCGGACCAGGGAAATGCGGCAGGCGGGGGACAGGGCTGGCCGTCGCCAGTGGAGAAGCGGCCGTAAGAATTACTTTTATCTCTTCCTCCACAAGAAGACAAGGGAAGATAAGGGGGCGGAGGGAGAGAACGCCAGCCCCGGGCATTGGGGATATCCGCAGAAGGCTTGGGACAGGGCAGCTCTCCGGGGACCAAGGGAACTGGAGTGATAAATTCAGAAGAGGAAGGAAGAACGGATTCAAATGAGCAGCCCTGGGGATTGGCCTGTCTGGGCTCAAATCTCAGCCCTGTCCCTGAAAATAGGGTGACCAACCATCCTGGTTTGCCAGGGACGGAAGGACTTCCTAGGATGTGGGAACTTCAGTGCTAAAACCAGACAGCCCCAGGCAAGCCAAGCCAAGGTCACCCTGCATTTTAGCGACACGACTTTGGGCACCTGGTCCTCAGTTTCCTCATCTGTAGAACTGAGAAAGATGAGCCCTTCTTAGAGGGAGGTGAAAACCCTCTGGAGGTGTGCAATGTGGAGCCCTTGACCATAACAGGGAAATTCTGGATCAAAGCCATCTCCTCCCAGAAGCCCTCCCTGACTACCCCAGCCCACAGAGACCTCTGCATGCCATCAAGGCCCATGGCTCCAACTGCTTGGCTCTTTCGTCTAGAACCCAGTGATATATAAACTCCTAAACAAGGTTAAGACAGGCTAGCTTCCATCTTTCACCCTTGCTTTGAAATCAGGAGCTTCCTATCCCTGCTACCAGCTAAGATGCCAGGGAAATTATTTATTTCCCTGAGATTCCCAAGTTCACTTTGCTGAAGGCCTACTACGTGCCAGGCACTGTGCCAGAAGCCAGCAGGGCTATAGCCACCTTTTCCTCTCCTCCTCCTCCTCTTCACTGGAGAATCCCTGAGCAGCCTCAGGACCCTGGGTCCCCTTAGCTAAATGCCTGGCCACATCTTCACCCCATAAAGGAAGCAAGCTGGCTTTCAGATCAGACTCCAGGATGGGGTCACTGCCACTCCTGAGTCACTACCTGAGATTCTCATGGTACATGGGACCTTGGGCAAAGCCCTTCAGGTTTTCACCTGGGAAGCCAGACTGGCATTCTTGTCCTGCCTGCTTTATTTATGGGGAGACGGAGTACAGCGAGTGATCAGTAGGAGGCAGAAAGGTACAGGGGAGGAGGCAGGGTAGTGTAGTGGTTAGCGTGGTTCGAGAACCAGCTGGCCATGGGTTGAGTCTCAGCAATACCTTTCACTGCGTGACCAGGGAGAAGGAAGGTAAAAAAGCCATCTTTGCATTATTTTCCTCCTCATTGAAAAGTAGGAATTATAATAGGGCCTACCTCGAAAGATTATTGTGAGGAACAAATGAGCTAATGATATTTGTAAGGTGCTTAGAACAGTGTCTGGCATGTAGCAAGTGTTCAACCATCTTTATCAACGCCAGAGCTGTTGTGTTGCACGACATCAAACACAATGTGAAAGGTGCCTTCTGGCAATGGGGATCCACCAACCATAGCAGGGACGATACTGGGACAAGGTCACCTCCCCTCGGGAGCCCTCCCCGACTACCCCAGTGTACAGAGACCTCTACGGGCTATGAAAGCCCACAGCGCCAACTGCCCGGCTCACTCCAGAAGTGTTAGGGAGCATCTGTGTGAGGCCAGGACTGTGCCTAGGTCATCTCCACCCCACCAACGCCTGGTCCAGGGCAGAGGGGACTGACTGTGCAGGGAAGGCTACGCTTTCGGGCCAGCAGCCCACCCACTGGGACCACAGGATCCTTCTCCACTTTCTTCTCTCCTCTCCAATTAAGCTTGATCAGGATGCAATAATAATGGCAATAACGATACTATCATTTAATGAGCACTTCCTGCTGCCATAATACTTTATGTCCTCATTTAATCCTGGAAACAATGCCATGACACGGGTCGTGTTATTCTCATTTTTCAGATGAAGAAAGTGAGTCCCTGACAGCGGAGTGACCTGAGCAAGGTAACACAACCAGAAAGTGGCAGAGCTGGGACTTGTACCAGGTGTGTCTGGCTCCAGGACCCTGACAACCACCCTGTCCTGCCTCCCTTAGAGGCCACCGTAGGAGGGAGCCGTAACGTTGGAGAGTCCAGCCGGCCTGGGTCCCGGTCCTCCTCCTGCCACATGCTGGGTGACCTGGCAAGAATCCCTTCATTTCTCTGAGCAACCACTTCTTTCCCTGCAAAATGGGAGGCATCTCCCTGCTTCCCTGAGTGTTGGGGGGGATTTATGATCCTAGAAGTTTCCAGCACAGCACTGGGGACACAGGGGCACAGTGATTGCCAGGAGATGCTCCAGGTGCTGTCCCCGCACGGGTGAGGGTGTGCAATGGTCAGAGCACTGAACTGGGGGGTCGGATCCAGTATGCCCTCTGGGTTCAATCATTTCTAATGCCCCTTGGGCCTGGCCAAATCTTGGCTTGACGATCTGGGGACCGAGTGCCCCTACTTCCGCCCCCATCGGGCTCCGCCAGGCTCTGAGAGAAGCCAGGTGTGAAATGCTCGGGTGCAGCCACCCCTGCCTGCTGCTGGCATTTCCGCAGGCACTGGGCGGCGGCTCCACCCCCCTGGCCATTCCCCACTCGGTGCCCAAGCCTCGAGTCCCACCGGGGGGCCGCGGGGCTGCGGCTAATTGCAAATCATTTCTCAGGGCTCCCCGCTGTTCGGCTAAATTCACTGGAACTAATGTGTCCCGAAACAAATTTCACAGAAGAGCCAGGGCAATTCTATGATATTTAGTTCTCCTCCCCACGTCCCCCACCCGGGGCTCCGGGCCTGGGCAGAGAGGGCTGGGTGCAGCGGGGTGGGAAGCGTGGATGCAGGAGGCTTCTCCCGGGCCAGAACGTTCTTCCTTCTCACCCCTGGACCCCGACTTCATCCATCCCTCCTCACTGTCCCTTCTGCTCCTAAATCTCGTCCCTTCTCTCACAGCGCCCAGTGGTGCCCGCCTCTCTCCCAACATCTCCATCCCTGAATCGAGCAGACGTCTCCATGTCTCTGGCAAGCACTGGCTCTGAAATCAGACGGACCTGGGTTCAAATCCCAGCTTCTGCACTTATTAGCTAGCTGTGTGTCCTCACAAAAGTCACAACCTCTCTGAGCCTCCCTTTCCTAATCACTGAAATGAGGATACCACCGCTCGGCTGGCGTCGGCTGTTGTAAAGAGTAGATAAAATGACACAGGTGAAATATTTTCTGTGGGTCCAGCACACAGTAGGCTCTCAATGAATATCGATCCGCTCTGGCAGCCCCTTCATTACGATCATTTCAAGGGGACCAGGTGAACCATCTTTTGAGTCTCAGAGTCAATTCTGAGCAGGAGGAGTCAGAAAGCAGAGCCCCAGCCTCACCCCCGCAAGCAAAGCACCAGCAAGCCCAATCCCTCCACCTGCCGTCTACGCTCACCCTCACCCCAACCTCACCCTTCCAGATCTTTCCCATCGGAACAATCTTTCCCTTCCTCCTGTCCCCTCGGCATTTCCCACGCACCTCTCTGCACGTCTTTATCTCGTTTTGCATCTCTGCTTTCTTGGAGACACAAACCACGGGGCCGAGACAGCTCGTGAGAACTGCTGGGGCCGGCTACTGGGGACCATTCTCCCATGGCGGTATTCACGGCGAGCAAGTCCAGATCCCGACGCTGTTTGCACCGGAGGGTGACATGTCACCACTCCTTTGCCTTCTACACAAGCCGGCACACCAGCCTGCAAGCAGATGGGGCCAGGAGACCATCCTATGTGACTAGAGTCACACATTTTATTTTTCAAAAGTTAGGGAACCCATCACTCACTCGCTCACAAGTAACTTCAAACACACCTAAAACAAGTCTGTTGAGACATCGAGGGCCAATGATTACTTTGACAAATACTTACTGAGCCCCTGCTAGGCACCAGGCCCTGTGTAAGGTGCTGAGAAGCCAACAACAAGATAGACCCAGTCCCTGTCCTTGACTGACACTCCGGTGGGAGGGCGGACATCAAACAGGCAGAGACGCAAGATACTATGAGATGGTGCCAACTACGAATAAGATAATAAAGATAAGACAAAGGTGATCCAGTGAGTACTAGATGACTATTAGATGGGGTGATCCTGAGATGGTGACATTTCAACTAGAATCTTAATGACAAGAAAGAACCAGAGCGGATCGGGGGCAAAGTGTTCCAGGAAGGACCAGCAAGTGCAAAGGCCCTGGGACAGGAATGCTCCAGAGTGGCTGGAGGGGAGCAGGGTGGGCAGGGGAGCAAATGGGATGAGCTAGCTCAGGTCATGCAGAGCCTCAAAGGTGGCGGTGAGGTTCTAAGGCAAGTGGAAGCCATTAGAGGGTTTTAAGTAGGGAAAACCCACTTAGGTTTTTGGAATATCCCCGCGGCTGTGATATGGACAAGGGGGTCGGGGGAGAGAGGAAGCAGAGAGGGCAGGGGGGAAGTTGTTGTTCAGGGAGCACCGATGGGGGCTTGGCCTAGGGGAAGAACAGGGCATTGCAGAGATGCGATCCAGTCCAATGATCAGGTGGGGAAACTGAGGCTCACAGAGTGGCAGCCGCCTTCCCCAGGCTGCCCAGCCAGTCAGTGATGAAGGGTGTTACCATCTCAGCCCAGTCTGTGTTTCATTTCGCCACCATTAGCTGCTCCGTGGGGGAGCCGGGGCAGAGAGTTCCAGCTACCGTTTCTGTATTAGAGGACTCGCCACTTAAAGAATCCCTGTAGCGCGTCCTTTTGTGATGAGAATAATCACCCCCGAATTTATCTGCTTCATAAGTTCAGGATCACTTTTCTTTTGAGCGCTGTGAACATGTCTGCATTCCTGTCCAGAAATAAGACACTATTTCGAAAGCATAACTTGAGGTTGCTTACGAGGGCCACCCTTTCATGTCAGGGAGCACCTTTGCGGGCGGGAGCCATGTGAGCCAGCTCTGTGCCCCCCTGGCACCCACGAGACGTGCAATAACAGGTAGCAGGGATTCCACCTCGACTATGTGCCCAGCTACGTGCCAGGCACCTTCATTAATTTCTCCGTTTAACTCTCATAATTCAAAATGAAGTGGGTTTTATTAATGTCCCCATTTTACAGAATGGGAAAGGCTCAGAGAGCTGAAGCCACTTGCCCAGTGTCACACCGCCTACAAAAGCGAGCACTCACACTAAGTTCTGAAACTCAAGATGTATTGTTTGAGGAAGGAAGAAAGGAAGGAAGGAAGGAAGGAAGGAAGGAAGGAAAGAATTTTTACAGATAAAACTCAGTTCCTTGAGCCAGGCACTGTGGTTTGGTCCCAGCTACTTGGAAGACTGAGGTGGGAGGATTGCTTGAGCCCAGGAGTTCAAGTCCAGCCTGGGCAACACAGCAAGATCCCGTTCTTAAAAAAAAAAAAAAAAAGGAAAGAAAAAGAAAAAAAACTTTAAACGCAGTTCCTTTGCTGTTCGGCACCTCTTTAGACCTTAAATAATTCTCCTGCTCAAAGAGATTCAGCCATGGCTACCTCAGTACTGGCCTCTGCCATTACAGGGTTTCTGGCACTCAAAATCTGTCTTTTGCCTTGAACTGGTTGTCACTGTGTCCCCAACCTCTCCTCCGGCCAGTTTCCTTATTTTCCCTTACCTGCTGGGTTGCGGGGGTTGGGGGGGGGCGCTCCCTTATCAGCCCCGTGAATATATACACTGTGAGCCAGTTGTCTCCTGCGACCCCACCTGCCCTTGGCTAAGTGAATGCAGTGTCAGCCCAGATAATTCCAAAGCCATAAAGATGATATAAAAAAAAGTGGGGAGTTGGTGCCGGGGCGGGGTGGTGGTGGAAGAGGAGATTACGAAAAAGAGGACGAGCCACGTGGCCCGCGTTCCTTATCTGACCCGCAGCAGGCCTGGCTGGGGGCTCCCTCCCTCCGGGGGGAGGAGGCTGTGCCCACTCCTCGCCCCCCCACCCCGCTGCTGCATAGCAGGAGGCTCCAACAAGGACCCAGCCCAGCTGGGTGCACACAGCGGGTGGGGGGGACCAGAGCCAAGAGAGGGGTGAGGACAGCCAGGGGGCATTCACAGCTGAGCAGCGGGTGGTGAGTTGGGGTCCAGCAGAGCTGTCCCCAAGGCTGGGGCACTGGGGGAGCTGGGGACCTGCCTGCCTGGGAGACCTAGGGCACCAGCCCAGCCAGGGAGGGAGAATGAATGTCCCAGGCTGCTGGAGGTCACACCTGGACAACTTGGTTATTTTTATGAATATTGACTCAGGGAGATGGGTGGGAGGGAGGGAAGTTGGGGGGCACATCGATGGACACATCAGGAAGGAGCAAGCAGATGAGGAACGGGACAGGAAGAGACAGCGTGAGCAGGTGAGAACCAGTCCAAGCACTTTCTCGGTGTGCCTACCTCCTCTGGGGTAAGCCCCAGTATTATCCCCATTTGGGGGTAAGTGGCAACATCATCCCCATTTTACAGACCAGTAAACTGACTCATTAGGACTCATCCGGCAGCTTCCCATTACGATACTGACATTCACAGGAGCAGAGGGCAGAGAACA
Source organism: Indri indri (assembly GCA_004363605.1). Classification (NCBI taxonomy): domain Eukaryota; kingdom Metazoa; phylum Chordata; class Mammalia; order Primates; family Indriidae; genus Indri; species Indri indri. Next base: position 18,100 of record RJWJ010017488.1, read on the forward strand.
GCAGAGAACAGAGAAGCCCCGTGGAAGCCCCCGCAGGCCAGGGGATTGGAGTGGACCTGGATTTGAAATCGCCCTTCGCCTCCCCGCTGGATCAGCTTGGGCAAGTCTTGCCCTGCTCAGAAACCCCCAACCCCCATCAGATTGCAGAAATAAATCATAACAGTACCTGTCTTATAGTGTTGTTATAAGGATGACATGAGATAATAGAACACTCTTGCTCATGACCAAGGGCCACCCAAACACATCTCTCTCTGGGTGCTGGTGTGAAAACTTCTCCCACCCAGAGGGGTCACATTTCGTCCACCCCTCCCTTAGTGAGTTGCCAGGGGGTGCAGGGACAGCTTCAGTGACCTTCAAATTTAAGGGTTTGATTTTTTTTCTCCAGGGGCCTGGATTGGAGGGCACGTGGGCCACCATGGCTGGGGCAGGAGAGAAGAATGACTTCTCCCAGCTGCTCCTCAAAGCAAGATGTGGAAAAACGCAAATCCGCACATGTACCGTCGCCCAGACGCCTTCCTCCTCTGTAGGGGGATGGATCGCGAAGGCTTTGAGGGACAGAAATGTCCGCAAGAATCAGCCATTATTCACACAGATTATACATTTGTGTGCATATTAGAATCAAATCTACCTTATTCATACCATCAGTGGATACCACCAGCTGTATGTAACCTGGGCAAGTTACTCAAACACTTTGTGCCTCAGCTTCCCCAAATGAAAAGTGGGGCTAGCGTTGGTAACCTCATAGAGCAGTGATGAGGGAAATGAGCTGAAGATTCCCTAGAACACTTGCCAGTACATGGTAGGTAAGTACCACCCAGGCGTGTGCACTGTAGTTTTCCCCACCCAGGGCCAGAGTCCAGGGTCTGGAGCGCGGTGCCATCTGAGGGATTTAGGCTAGATCTAGAAGGTAAATGGCTGACACTGGAAGAGGAGTCAGATGCAACTGTGGCCCCCAGTCTTTGCGGGGCGGGGTCTTTGTCCTGGAGAGAGACAGACACACGTACACAGAGAGAGAATTCAAGAGGCAAAGAGACAGGGAGAGAGAGAGATGAGCAGAAGCAGGGAGACAGAGAGAGACAGACAGAGACAGAGGGATAAAGTGACACAGAGACAGAGAGCAAAGAGATAGAGAAACAGGGAGAGACAGAGAATCAGAGAGGCAGAGAGACAATAAGAAACAGAGAGGCGCAGTCATGGACAGGGAGAGAAACAGAGACAAGAGACAAATAATCAGAGGCAGAGAGAGACTCAGGGAGGGATGACCCAGAAGTGAAGAGAAACAGACACAGAGATAGAGATAGCAGGAGGGAGACCGAGAGATACTTGACAAAGGAGGAAGAGACAGACAGACAGCGAGGCCGAGCCACAGAGGTAGAGGAGGGAGAGCAGATAACGGAGGCTAATCGGAGGCCCGAAGGCAGAAGGGAGGACGGGAGGCCAGTCCGCCGGAGCCCCCACCCGCCCTCACTGCAGCCAGCCAGCACCCCGCGCCCCCAGCACCCCCAGCACCGCCCGCCCCGGGGACGCCCCTTCCTCCCAGCGCCCCCTCCGGCCCGCGCCCCCCACCCCGCACCTCCGAACACCGCGGGGTTTTCTGGCGCCTTTGTGGCCGGCCCCGGAGTGCGCGGCGACAATGGCGGGGTGACGGGGGTTAATTCGCGCGCGGAGGTGGGACGCGCGGGCGCCCGGCCGAACAATGCCCGCGGCGCGCCTTTGAGCGCGGCCATTGTGCGCTGTGTGAAACGCGAAATCTGTTCCCTGCGCCCAGATGCGGCGGCCGCGGGGGGCGCGCGGAGGGGCGGCTGCGGGGCGTCGGGCTTAACCCCCTCCCGTCCTCTCCGCGGCCTTGAACTCCGAGCTGCGGTGGGGGGGGGGGTGCAGCCGGGGAGGAGCTCGAGGTTCTCCAGCCCTGCCCCGACGGGCTGTGTGACCTGGGGCAAGTCCCTGGCCTTCTCTGAGCCTCCCCTCCCCGCCTGAAAACCAGAGGGCGGACGTCCCACCTGACCCGTTCCAGGACACTGAGGCGCAGGACATAGAGGGGGTCTCAAGGTCGCACGATGCCAGCCCCACGAGTTCTGGCTCAGGCCCGAAACCTGTCCTTTCACACAGTGAGAAACGCCCCGTCGGCTCCATCAGTGATAGCTGTGCGACCTCAGAAGGGTCACCTACCCGCGGGGTTTCCTCCCTGTGCGGTGGGGAGCATTAAGCTATCACCTCACAAGCCACTGTGAGCACAGATGAGGGCTGCGTTTCAGACTCTTAGTGGGTTTTGTGTATACACGTATACATAATGCGTAATAATAACATTTACCGAGCCCTTGCTAATGTGCCGGGGACTATTCCAATCTTATATATTTTATGATATGCAAACATTTCCTGAATGTTTATGATATATCAAACTTCTATTGAACTCCAGTATTTACTAGCTTTACCGCTTAATTTCCTAATGCCTCTGTTTGCACATCTGTAAAATGGGGCAGTGGTTCCTGGCCCACAGGGTATCATGAATTGCCTTCCTGCCCTTCCAGAAGCCTCCGTGCTGTGGCAGGTGTGGGCCCCTTTTCTCTCCTTCCATCCTTTGTCCTGGGGAGTCCCTGGCAGGGTGGTTTCCATCAAGGCCCCTGTGATATTAATGTATTCCATTTCCTTGGAGAAAGAATTTCCCTGGGTGACAAGGACTCCTCTCTCCTCTCTCAGCTCCTGCAGACCGAACCCCTAACGACTGAGAAGGGGGGGACGGAGGTGCTGGGGGGAAGAGGGGGAGATCGAGGAAAGGCTGGAAGGACCCCTTTGCAGGCTCTCATGCTTGCATTAGAGAGCACATTGGCTCACATCTGCCCATGGTGTGAAAGACTAAGGTGATTCTTCCAGAATCTTCTAGAATCATAGACGAGGAAATTGAAGCTCAGGGAAGCTAATTTGAAGATGCTTAACCTCTTCCGGGGTCATGCACTTCTTTCAGATTCTGTGGAAGCTGAGTTATGCTCGTTTGTGTCACACAGAACTTTTTACTTGCACCCGCAGGGGCTCTCACATTCACCCCAGCACCCCCAAAGCCCGGGTTAGAGCCTTGTGGGTGGCAGAAAAAATCCAAAGCTGGGATGCGGGCATGGCTTCGCCATGGGCTCCCGGCATGGACCAAATTCGTGGTTCTCCTTCAGTAAGCTTACACATCAGGCTCTTAAACGTCCATGGCGTTTGTAAGTCGGGATATTAAAAGTTGTAAATAAACCCGGCCCCCACCCCAGAGTTTGATACCAGGTTGCCGTGAACTCTGTGTGGGTCAGACATTTGTGCGTTTAACGTGCACCACACGTGATGGTGATGCAGGTGGTCTGTGGGGCTGTTCCGGGAAACCCTGGCTCAGGATGTCCCCACCTGGATGCTGGCTTATTGTCCATCATCCTCACTTCCTGCCTCTGTTTCTCACTCTGTTTTGATGCGCTGACCTTCAGTCCCTCATCTAGTTTAAGTCCTCCGAAAATCCCCTTCCCAAAGGGTTTTGTGTTTGTTTGTTTGTTTGTTTTTTGCCTAAAAGAGAGGCAAAGCCAAGTCTCTGGGGTCCCCGAACAGTGCCCCCCTTTCCACGCAGAGGGTGGGTGGGGCCCCACGAGCAAGGGAGCAGGGAGCCCAGCAGGTGCCTGCAGGGCGCCGCGTGCCGGGACGGGCACAGATGGAGAGGCTCTGGGCTGGGGGGCGAGGGGCAGATGCAGCCACCCCTGGAGCCTCAGCTGCTTTGTTATCTCCGCATTGTCCCTGTCCCCCCAGCCCGCCCCCTCCCCAGCCGCCCTTCTGTCATCTCCACGCGGTCCCCCTCAGCCAGCAGCCCGGCCCCAGAACTCCGGAGGGAGCTGGAGAGAGGGTCCCCGCAGGTCTCCCGGTTCTGGGGGTGGAGCAGAGGGGTCGGGGGCTGCGGGCTGGGTGGAGAGGCCGGGGTGGGGGGTGTCAGAGTCTATAAATCACGCCCCACTGTGCTCCTGTTTAACACACACTTCTCCGACGAGTTGTCAGTGAAACCGTTAATTAATTAGCTAATCCCGCAATGAAGTGGATTCTAAATGGTTCTCCCCCTCCCAGCCTCCCATTTAGGTAATTGCTGCCGAGGGATCTTTTGTGAAAGTCATTTTTTCCAGCGGGGATGGCCCTGGAACACGGAGGGAGATAACTTTAAAGAAGGGGTCAGCGTGCCATCCCCGAAGCTCTTGTGAGGGGAGACCCTGCTCTCAGTCTGGGAAAAAACTGGAAAACGGGGTGGATGTTGGGGGCAGGATGAGGGACAGACAGCGGGTACTGAGCTTTCGTGTTTGCCGGTTTGTTTTTGACCATCATGATGCTTTGCGATTCTCTGGAAGCCTTCCTGCATAGGGTGATTTTTATGGGCATCTGCCCCTTTCCCAGAAGGGACACTGAGGCCATTAAAAAGGGGCATGGCCAGCTTGAAATCATACAGGGCAAGTAAGGAAGATTGGATGAATGAATAGAACCCAAACCTTGTGACTTATGACTCAAGATCCAATAATCTGGCTGATCCTCTATTGATGCTGCCTGGGTGTAATGAGGAAAACACATGCACATCCTAGAGTGGAAACTAGTGGCTTTTACCCACCCAGTAGCCCTTCCCTTGTGGTGCATGGTCCTCACCTGCTCCCATTTCATAGACTTCAGTGGCAATAACCCTACCCGGAAGCTGCAAAGCAGGGACACTACCCAACCCAGGCCAATCAGAGTATATTTTCCACCACAAGCTCTGTCTCCAGGCATAATGGATTATCCAGGAATGGACATGTGATCCAAGACAAGACAATGAGACTCAAGTCTAGGCTTTTTGCCAAAACTATCAGGAAAGGAGTGTCCTCTATTATTGAGATTGCTAAACTAATAAATGTCAGCTTACAGTTTCTGGGAGCCATTTGTTGGCACCAGGAGTGGAGCCACACAAAGCACCCACAATATCTGGCAACACTGAGCCCCTGGATCCAGCTGTACCTGAAGCCCGTGTACACCTAGCTATTTTTGTCAATTACTTACATTTTAATTGGTATGGTAGATGCTGCTGGTGACCTATCAGCATCCATTTTCCTTTTCTTATCAACAGGATCCTGACTTTGTTTGAGACAGTAATGTAACCAGCTGAAATACTTGTCCAGACTTTCTTATACCTCTAAGTGACCATGTGATCCAGTTCTGGGCAGTGAGTCCTTGGGAAAAATGTCATTCCCAAATAAAGAGACAAGATCCTATGAGAAAGCTCTTTGCCCCTTGCCCTTCTACCTTTCTCCTGCCTGGATTACAAATGCAGTGCTTATATTTGGATTTCTTATTACCTATGAAAAATAAACTCCTTGCTGATTTAAGCTATGGTGCTTGCATTTCTGCTACTTGCAGTCAAACACAATCCTAACTGACAGAGTGGGGTGCCTGTGTTTGCTACTGAAAACCCCCTGCCTAATCTCCCTTCTCCAAGAGATGTAAGAAGAAGAACCTGGTAGGATTGGGAGAAACGGCTTTGACTTCTCTATTTGCTCCAAAATGATCACCCATCTTGTTCTCTCATCTCTATTACCTAGCAAAGACAGTAATCTGGAAGGACCATAAATTGTAAGTAGATGGGGAAGAAAATTGGCCTTTAACAAGGACTGGCTCCAGGCAATATTTCAAAATAGGAACAGCAGAAAAGGTGTAGAAGAAACATGTCATAGCTCCATCTACACCAGGTACAAGAGCCTGCCAGCTAAGCAACCTTCACACAACTTACCAGTCCGGTGGCCTGTTCTCTCAAGGACCGGCCATCTACAAGGCATTGGCCACTCCATTAAATTGGTCAGTTCCTCCATGCTAGTCAGGGCTCATGGGTCCAGGGGTGCCGGGCCTCAGTGCACTTAAGGAGACTCTGATGTTCCAGCATAAAGACAGTGGAGAAGGGGGCCTGTGAAGGAGCCAGGTGAGGCTGCCCATCTTCAGGTACTATTCCAGAGCCAGGTGTGGAGCCTGGCATGAATCCAGAACTGAACTAGTCAGTCCCAGGAGAATCTGGGACCGAGCTGGTTGCACTGGGACCAAGTGCTAGGAAGGTGGACAAGCTGGCTTCTGTCACCTCAAAAGATTCTGCAAGAGACCTGTATTGAGACTAGCTGCAGATTCTGCAGGAGACCTGACCTCAAACCTTAGCCTCTTGGAGCGAGAGAATTTTAGAATACTAGCTCAAGGGACATTTACAACCGTATTATTTTAGAAGACTCAACAGTAACATCTTAGAATTATAGAATTCTATACTATTGGACAAAGAGATGCTAAAATTCTAGTTTTATAAAAGCCTTAGAACCATAGAATTTTAGAATTGGAGAAATCTTTAAACATTAAACTCCTCAAGTCTAGTAGCCCTCAATTTATAGAATCTAAGAATCCAAATGTTAGAAAATGTAATGAGTAAAACCTTGGAATTAAAACATTCTGGAATATTAAGCTGATTAATTTTGTAAATACCAGATATAGGGTGCCTCATATCCTTGAAGTTTTAGGATTATATTAAGATCACTACAACCAGGCTGGCACTGAATAGGTGTTCAATAGATATAAGCAAATTTTAAAAAAATTTTTTAAGTAGAAGAAAAAATACAGTGTATAACTTCCAAAACAGTGAAGGAAAATGAATGATCTCAATCAGGCCAACAGAAAACAGAGGAGCAGGGGAAAGGGAAAGAGAAAAGAAAAACCATAGTAATCAGAAACACACACATTATAATAAAGTATCATAATCAGCAAATAAGAAATAAAATAACAGAAATAATCACAACGATATAACTTACAACAAATGTAAATTATTCAAATTTATGTATTAAAAGATCAAGATTCTCAAGTCAGGTAAAATAAAAAATTGGCTATTATGTCCTTTACAAGAAATAACACAGAAAGTTTAAAAGCAGATGGGTGAAAAATGAAGTAAAAGGCAAATACTAACAGAAACAAAGCTGGTGTAGCCATATTCATAACATACACAAAAGAACTTAAGGAGAAATACACTAAAATGGCGTAGGTGCCCAGTGAATGTTTGATGAATGAATGCTTGTTGCCATCCAGGGATGGGAGCTCAGTACTAACTCAAGGCAGCCAGCCCATTGTGTTACTGTAAAAAACCAAATAAGGCCCTCGTCCCCAGCCTCCAAAGACGCCCCTATCCTATTCCCTGAAACCTGAAAATTCATACTATGTTACATGGCAAAAGGGACTTTGCAGATGTAATTAAAGTTGCATCCTTAAGATGGGGAGATGATTTGGGTTTATCCAGGTGGTGGATCCAATCTAATCACATGACAGATTAAGAGCAGAGAACTTTCTCTAGTTGGAGTCAGGGAGATGTGGCAGAAAGAGAAGTCAGACTTAACTCCACCTCCGTGGGCATGGTGACACGTGAGAAGTTCTCCACCTTCCTCTGCTGGGAGGTTTGGGGGAACAAACATGGAAAAGGTGAAAAGAAATCTGGGCAACCTCTAGGAGCAAAGAGGACCCCCTCCCCCGTGGGATGCCAGCAAGGAAATGGGACCTCACTCCTATGATCATAATTTTTTCTGCTTGTCTTGGAGAGGCACTAAATGAGCTAGAATGTACCGGGAGTCAGGAGCCACGGATTCCAGCCAGGACTTAGGAAAGTCCTTCTTGTCTCAGAGCCTCTGTTTCCACATCCACAAAATGAGCAGTGACCTCACTAGCCATGGTTCCCAAAGCAAGCCCAGCACAGCCATAGGGATGTAGGCAATGTGTCTTCTCTCTACCACTCTTTGAGCTGTTGCTACGTGCTGGGCATCAGCCCCAGGTCCAACATGGTAGGAGTTACTGGTGGCACCACTGAGTAGAAGAGGAATTGCGGTAAGAGCATTGCCCAAGATCATGCAGGTGGTATAAGCGGCCAAGTCAGGACTCCACCAAGCCTGTTGATGCTGAAGCCCCATCTTTTTCTGCCACCTAAACCCCGACAGTCTTGCTTTTGCTTCTTGAAGAGGCAGCACAGAGTAATGGGTAGCAGGATAAATAAGGGAACCAGATAGGCCAAGTGTGAATCCTGCTTCCCCTTGACTTAGCTGCTTGAACTTGGGAAAGTCACTTGACCTCCTAGGGTCTCAGCTTCTTCTCTGTAAAATGGGTACAGTCACAGTACCCCCCCAGGGAGTTGTTGGGAAGACTAAATGAATTGATACATACAAAATCTTAAAACGGAAGCTGGCTCATCATTCACACTCTCTGTTCCATCCCTGCCCACAGCCCACCACATCCCTGTCACAGGTTCCGCCTTCCCAGGTGCAGTCCTGATGGCAATCAATGTGGGCTTGGCTGTTCTGTTCTGACACCTCAAAGAGGTGGGGCACGGTGACTCACGCCTGGAATCCTAGCACTCTGGGAGGCCGAGGCGGGAGGATCGCTTTAGGCCAAGAGTTCGAGACCAGCCTGAGCAAGAGCCAGACTCATCTCTACAAAAAATAGAAAAATTAGCCAGGCATGGTGGTGCATGCCTGTAGTCCCAGCTACTTGGGAGACTGAGGCAGGAAGATCACTTGAACCGAGGAGTTGGAGGTTGCAGTGAGCTATGATGACGCCAGTGCACTCTAGCCCAGGGCGACAGAGCAAGGCTCTGTCTCAAAAACACCATAAAAAATAAGGAAAAAATAAAACTTCGCAGAAATTGAATCATACAGTGTAGACTCTTTCCTCTCTGGCTCCTTTAGCTCAGTGTCATGACTTTGAGATGCATCCTTATGATATGTATCAATAGTTTGTTTTTTGTTGTTTTTTTTTAAGAGACAGGGTCTCTCTATGTTGCATCTCCTTGCTGATCAGAGGAATCGATAAACAAACTGTGGTATATCCATGCAACGGAATACTACTCCTCCATAAAAAGGAACCAACTATTGAAAGAGCTATTGACGACCTATCGTTGGGATGAACAATGTTGAACGTCAGTGAGTCTTCAAAGCGTGATGGTGGGTGAAAGACGGACCAAAAAAAGAGTGTGATTCCATTTACATAAAACTTTAGAAAATGCACAAACTCATCTGCAGTGACAGAAGGCAGATTGGTGGCCGCCTGGGGATGGCAGGGAGGAATTACAAAGGGGAAACTTTTTCAGGTGATGGGCATGTTCATTATCTTAATTGTGACGATGGTTTCACAGTTGTGTAATAGATCAAAACTCAATAAGCTGCGCACCTTCAATATTTGCAATTTATCGTATGTCAATTACACCTCCATGAGGCTGTTACCAAAAGTGAGTGTGTATAAAGAGATACATTAAAGGAATGATGATATTTATGGCCCGGGTCTACGGGGAACAGTCAAGGTGGCCCCAGATGCGGGAGGCAAGGGCCTAGCCCTCCCTCACTGAGATCAACTCCCTGCTCACGGGTACCTTCGGTGGTTAATTCCTCTTCCCCAGGGGAGTCCCTGGGAAACTAGGCCTCATTAGCTGAGAGCCCATCCTCATGGAACTTCGTGTTTGTTAAAGATTAATGGGGTGTCTCCGGTGCGAGAGCGGAGGGGTCTCCTGGCCTCGTTTCTTCCAAATCAGCCCCCTGCCATGACTCATCACCAGTCACGGGGGAGCCGGCCGCTGCCTGAGAGAGCGGAGGGAAGGAGGGCCAGGGAGAATTAATGGGGCTCTTCCAGCTTCCCTGCAGGCCTCAAGATTTCCTCTACGGACCAGAGACGGAGAGGGGCTGACGGACTGAGAGCCCCCGGCTCTTTTTTAACACAGCCCAGAACTCAACCATCTGTGGGATGTGTCCCCCCTTCAAGGCAGTCACCTTGGGAAGGCCACAGGTTTCTCCTAAGGATGCTACCATATTGCAGGACGTTGAGGACGCCTCCTCCATGGATGGTATTATCGGAGAGAGCAGATTTTTCTTTGGCACATCTCCCTCTTATTACGTAGTGGATCTTTCTCAGACCGACGGATTCCATTTCTGGAAACAGCCACAGGTTAATAAGGAACCAAAACGCCTGCACCTTGGTATTCACACCTGAGTATGCCTGTCATTTCTTCTCTCGTGTCTGAGCTCCATGACGGCTGGGACCTTGTCTGGCTTTGTCCCCACTATAGTCCCAGCATCTAGCACTGCCCGGCATACACACAGTAGGCGCTCAATAATTGTTTGCCAAAGGAGTAGATGAATGGATCATCTTTCTGTGCGTTCAGCATCTATCTGGTGGTTGACAATTCTCTCTGCGTCCATTGTCTTCACCTCCACCCTGGCATGGCCCTCTCCCCACACCGTGTCTCACCTGGACGCCTGGGACAGCCCTCAAGAGACACCTGCCAGCCAGCGAGCTTTCCAACCTGAAACTACATTGTGCAAACTCACCAACTCAAAACCAAGCAGTGGCTTCCATCACACTCCGAACAGCATGCACACTCCTCACCCTGGCCTGTAAGGCTCTACCTGGTCCAGCCACTTCCCACCCTGCCCACACCCCTCCACCCCTGCCTAGTCTCAGGGTCCCCCTCCTGGCTCACTCTGCTCCAGCCAATCTGGGCCTCTCCCTGCTCCTCAAACCACGCCCCAAGCATGCTCCCTCCTCAGGGCGTTGGCCCAGACTGTTCCCCGGCCTGAATCCCCCTCCCCAGTGACCTCTCACTTCAAGCTCATTCCTACCTCAGGGCCCTGACACGCCCCCCTTCTCTCTGAAATCCTCTTCCACAGATAAATACAAGTCGATGTGATAGTTTTTAAAAATCATAATTGATGCAAAACTATTACGATGACCTGAGTGTTCATCAGCAGGTGGCTGGGTAAGCAAAATGCAGTCTGTCCATGCAAAGGAATATTACCCAGCCCTGAAAGGGGATGAAACGCTGACACACACCATGGCATGGATGAACCTTGAAGACACGGCACTGAGTGACAGATGCCAGACACAAGCAGACCACAGATTGAATTCATATAGAATAGGCAAGTCCGGAGACGGAAAGCAGATTAGCGGTTGGCGAGGGGGCCGGGCAGGCCTGGGGAGTGACTGCTTCATGGGTGGGAGGTATTTTTTTGGATGATAAAAATGTTCTGGAATGAGCGATGCTGGTCGCACGACATCGTGAATGTACTAAATGCGGCTGAACGGGTCACTTCGAAATGGTCAGAATGAATTTTATGTTACGTGAATTTTATTTACATTTTAAAAATCGGTAATGAACGAGATAGCAACATTGTAAATAAAGGCAGGCTCTGTAACAATCTGCCCTCTTCGAGTGTGAGGTCACGTACCCCTCTTTCTTGGCTACCCTTGCTAGCAACTCCCCCTTCACCGCCCTGTTTTGTTCTCTTCACTTTCTCAAATGGCCTCGTCAATGTATTTGCTATCTGCCTTGTTCTATCAGCTTCAGGTGGGCAAGAAGTCCTGCCAGTCCAGTTGGTCACATGCCCTGCTGGGTCCCCAGCTCCCACCCCGCCTGGCACACGGTGGGCGCTCAAAGAATACCTGCACAAATGGATGCATGAACGAGAGCTGGAACAAACTGGCTTCCTGGATCTTGGCCGATGGGTGGAACAGAGTCCAGAAGCCAGGAGAACTCCCCAAACTCATGCTGGGTCAAAATATAGAGTTGAAGCCCCTCCCCTGCATCCCAGAATCTCAGTGCTCGAGGAATTCTGGTTAAAGACGCTGCCCCTGCAAAAACCAGTGAAGCCTTCTGTCTCATCACAGATCTCCCCGGGGCTTGGTGTTGGGAGGAGGTCCCAGCTCTGCTCTCCGGGGCCTCGTTGGTGGCCGTGAGGACAGGGAGCTGTCAATGACGTTGATGAACAACAAGCTTTGCTCTGGGGGCTCCGGCACAGCCCAAGAAACTGGGGAATTAGTGATGTTTGCTGAGCAAACATTGCCGGGTGGGGAGAAGCTGCCGGCGGAGTGTTGAACACACATCGCGTGTTTGCTGGCAGGTACCCCAGCGCCTTCGACAGCGCTGCTCGCACACGGAGGTGGGGGAGCTCGGGGAGGGCTGAAGGGGTTCCCGGAAGACAGAGCTTCCTGCAGGGGCAAGGAGGGAGGAAAACAGGGGGGCTCCACAAAGATTTGCCCGGTCTTACGTGGCCCGACAAGGCCGGTAGGACACTGGGGGCTTGATTTGTAGGCAGAAAAGAGTCCACTCTCTTGCCCATGTCGGAGAAGACCACAGAAAGGCACACAGCACACACTGGGAGAGTCTGAGCTGGCACAGAGCTGCCAGCCACAGCGGTGACAGCCATTGAGGCGGGGCAGGGGGACAAGGGGATGTGGCATGAGACACCAGAGGCATCTGCCACCACATCTGTCCACTAAATTGTACTGGGCACCCTCCTGGGGAGGACACCAGGTTGCCCCCAACTTGCCACCAGAAACAACACTGTGATGAACATCCTTAGATGCATCCCCTTCTGGACCTGTGTGGGGACTCACCTGGCCTCTGTGCCACCAGTGGAATTCCGGGGTCATGGAGTATTGATACCTAATTTGACTAAGTCATGCCAGAATGTGCCGTGCTGATGGGTTCCTGTGTCCCCACAACCTCATCGACACTTTGTACTTCTCAGCTTTCTAATTTGTGCCGATCTCATGGGCGGCAAAGAGTAGCTGTGCAGTTAGGTTACAGGAGCCTTTTTATACTTAATGCTGTCAACTAATTTAGGAAGACTCTAGGGAGCAAAGGGAAGAAACACTGTTAGAAGATGCAAGATGCAAGAGGGGAGCCCATCTCCCCGAAAGGGAGGCTTTCCAGAGAACCCTGGTCAGTAGAGAAGTACAGGGACCCATTGAGGCTGAGACTGCTGCCTTCTTGTCCCCAACTGCTCCTGGGTTGGTGATTCTCTGCCGAGGGACAAATGCCTATAATTGGGCTCGAACAACCTCCCTCTCCCAAGAGGCTGGCACATGTTAGGCATTCATGGTTTGCTATGAAATGAACACATGGGCACGTAATGAGGCCACAATCTCGTGATCTAAAATTCAAGCTCCAGGCAGGAAAAAGCAGAGAAGTCCACTTTCCTGACCTGAAAACAGCAATCTCTCGGGGTTCCCTGGAAGGCTGTTTTTCAGGGAGAGGAGCAGAAACTTCCTATTGATTTTCCTTTATCACAAAGTGATAAATTTGCTGATTGACATCACGGAGCAATGACAAGCACACATGAGTGGGTGGGCTCTGAGCAAACGGAGAGAATATTCTACAAGCAGCGGTGTGCTGCAGCTGGCTCAAACTGGTTCCCGAGGGCAGACTATCAGATTTACAGGAATTTGGCAAACTGGGTATTCAACTACCCGTTCAAAATTAACTTAAATAAACTCACGATGAAATAAATCATATTAAAGCCAAGATAATAAATACTCAAAACTCACCACTTCCTGATTATTTGACTATATTTTACTATTATTTCTGCTCTTGAGGTTATTTACACCTGTCGTATCTGTGTGGTGGGACTACTATATAGCACCACGCTACTGCATAGCTTTTCCCAGCTCTATTTGGTGATTGCAAGTGGGAGTGTTTACACCAAGGAAATTGACAAACTACGAATCAGGGATTTTCTTTTTTTTGAGAGCCAGTTGTTAACCATTTACCAACACACCACTGCCTAAAACCCTCATGGTGGCTGCAGATACGTTGTCCTTTATGTCTGTCTAGCTGGGAGTACGAAGGGACAACAATCCCTTGCTTGAGAATGCAGAGAATGACATGTCTTACTCGGGTCCCGCACCAACCGGGAGGAAGAAGCAATACATACTGGTTCCCAAACCATCCATCCATCCTCCTCCTCCCCCAGCCCAGCCTTTGGGCTAGGAAAGGCCAGACATTATCCCTATGAATTTCCACTGTCTTCTCCTAACCACTCTATAACTGCCCTGCGTCTCCCCGACAGTTTGCTGCAGGAGAATGAGACAGCGTTTTTCCATCCTGAGAATGACTCCTGATAATTGGGGCTCCTACTTGCTATTTCTCTGCCTTCTATTTTGCCCGAAAAATGCCTGGCGGTAATTGCCTGTCCTCTGGCATGGAGAGAGAGCCAGCCCTTCCGCCGTTCATACTCCCAATTGGGCAATTACCACCCGGGCCCACTTTCTCTTAAATGGCCCTGCGTCGATTTCTCGACATTTTGAAGAAGAGAAACTCATCTTTCTTTCTCAGTCTCAGACAGAGAGAAGATAGGAAAGCTCGCTTTATCCTTCTAGGATGGGAGGCAGTGAGATCACTTCTCTCTTGTTCTCTCGCTTTTTATTTTTTCAAAGAAACGCCAAGCCAATTTGTTGTTCCCATTTCATAGATGGGGAAACCGAGGCTGGGAATCCACTGGACCACTCAACGCTATGATGAAAGTGGGATTGGAGGCAGAAACATTTTCAGACATTAGCACATCACCTAGAGCTGGTTTTTGCTGCAAACCTTTTGGAAAGGACTTTACATATTTTCCTTTTGCATTTGATTATAAGGAACTCGTTGAATCAATGGTTTGCTGAGATGGCTCATTCATCCCAGGCATGCTTGGGAACGTCTGGCAAAGCGAGAAAATCTGAACCAAAACAAAAGTGGATTTTATTTAGGAATATAAATATAGGGTAAAAACTACTTTTAAAGAGAAAGACAAAATTTAGGAAGATGGTTACTTCTCGCAAAGAGGGAGAGCATTAGCACAAGAGGAGTGTTCGGAGTGAGTGGAAGTTCTAGTGTTGGGATTGGCGGTTGGGTCACAGGTATTCATTATACTACTGGGAAGGAGGGAAGCCATTAGAGAGAGAGGAAGGAAGGGACAGAGAGAGGGAGGCTTGTCACGAATGGAAAGAAAAAGAAAATCTGCCCCATGATTTGTT
>RJWJ010017489.1:0-32904 GCA_004363605.1 Indri indri
CTCAAAATGCGTGATAATTTTGCCCACTCCTTTCCTATGTCTGACTAATGCATTCAAATAAATTAAGAGGGCAATTGAGAACTATGCCTCTGAAGTTGCCCGCACACTATTAAATCAGGGACAAAGAATCAGAATAATATCCTTCATGCCAACTAGTCACCGATTTACTCTGCCCTTGAGAAGAACACAAATTGGAAACCGCTAACATCCCTTTTTGGAAAAGAAGCACATGTCATCCTGAAAGTTCGTCCTTCTTTCAGCATTGCTGATACACCCCTGTGTGTACCCAGATGTGGACAAGTGTGTTATTCCTGACAGAAGCTCACAATGGGCAAATTTTCATTAGGCAGGAGCTGTGGTTGTCACTAAACAGGAACAAGATCACTGTTGACTGTGGGAAGCAAAGGTCAGCAAGAAGCCTGGCTTTCCCGGTGCCCTCCTTTTCCTACTAATCATTTCGGGTCCCCAGGAGTCCTTTGGGTGCGGGATTTCCTGCTTTAAATGTTGTAATACATCAAACCAATGTTCTTCTCAAGAAATGTGCTTCGAAGGCTGTTCCAGTTTTGCTGCTGTAAATTTGTTATTTAAAGAAAATGCTGCGACATACAATATTTTAGTATCTTAAAAATGCAGGAGGGTTAACACAGTGGGCAAAGACGGAAAGGCAGGGTGAGCAGTAACTTTCGCCAGTTGTTCTTGGAGGTGGACTTTCCCCGTGTGGCCAGAGAGGTCAGAAGTGGCAGAGGATATAGAAATAACACAGTAGTGCAAAGGAGAAGGTCTTTTTGTTTGTGTGTTTGCTTGCCTTGTTCTCAGGGTGATGCTTCAGCCGAGGCTCTGGGAGGCACTAGCGCCTCCAACTGCAACAACTCCTCCCCAGCTCTCTGCCTGAAGTGCACACCCAACAGCCTCAGGCTACATGCTACGCCCACCCCACGCCCACCTCCCATCTCATCAGCCAGACAGAGTGTGGCTGGTTACTGTCTCCAGCTGCTTCCCAGATCCCCAAGGAATTAAAAAGGAATGCCATCTGCTGGGGCCAGGGCATGAAGTGTTAAGACATCCACCTGTAAGCAGAGATCTGCAGGCCTAAGGGGCTTATTGGTGACAGCATGGGCTCCCATATTCCCAGTCACGCACCCTCTCTGTGCTTCAGTGGCCTCATCTGTAACAACCCGGACTCTGCCTCATGCTGTCTGGACAAATGGACAATGTCATGATGAGCATGCGTGGCACAGGGTTGGCACAAAGCGAGATCTATGTGTGTTAGTTCCTTCTTCATCTCTCCCTCCAGCTACTTTCTTCTCTTCCAACTTTTTATGGTTCTACAGCTGCAAGCAAACAATTTGTTGGTGCCATTAAAACGCTATTGGGGAAGGAGATTGTTTTTTTTTTTTTGCCTAAATCTCAAGGGTCCTGACATGAGAGGCATGCACCTGTGTGCCCTCGCCTAGGATCCAGTATCTGATGCTGCTGGCTTGCAGTTGGCCTCCCCTTGCAAGGGGGGAGTCCTATTCTTGTCATTGGACACCCCCTATAATGGAACACCTGGAAGGGCCCTGGGCATTCTGAAAACTATTCCTTTTTTTTTTTTTTGAGACAGAGTCTCACTGTCTTGCCTGGGGCGAGTGCCATGGCATCAGCCTAGCTCACAGCAACCTCAAATTCCTGGGCTCGAGCAATCCTACTGTCTCAGCCTCGCGAGTAGCTGGGACTACAGGCATGCGCCATGATGCCTGGCTAATTTTTTCTATATATATTTTTAGCTGTCCAATTAATTTCTTTCTATTTTTGGTAGAGACGGGGGTCTCACTCTTGCTCAGGCTGGTCTCGAACTCCTGAGCTCAGGACGATCCGCCCGCCTCGGCCTCCCAGAGTGCTAGGATTACAGGCGTGAGCCACCGCGTCCGGCCTGGAAACTATTCCTTAACTGCAGTCATTTGATTGCCCATTTATTAATTTAAATTTTCATTTATTTAACAAGCATTTAGTGAAGGCTTCCTCTCTGTATCCCCAGCAGGGCTCAAACACAATCTCCTGCTCTCCAAGTCGACATGGCCTTAGTCGGCACTCTCCCAGAGGGACATATATTTTCACCCACTTCCCCAAATTCCTTTTAACTCTAGCAAACTTCCTCTTCTCCCAAACTTAGTTTCTCTTTTATGCACAACATGCTTTATCATGCTGCTGACTCTGATCCAGGCTAATTATAGCAAGACAGATGTTTCTCCCGAGGATATAGAATACCTTTCCCCAAACACAGATTTAGCATCTCATGAACTCCTCCAGCTCTGCCTATAAAAAGCTGTGTGTCCTTGGCAAGTTGGTTGGCCTCTCTGAGCATCATTTCTCCCGCTAAATTTAAATCAGAGCTAATAATGCCTTCTCCTCAGGATTCTGTGAAATAATCTCAAAGAAAGCTTTTAGCTCATGGAAGCTCAAAGTGAGAATATCACTAACATTCGTGTCCTCCTCCTTTCAGACGCAGAGACCATTTGTTTTTTAAGGCAATTGTCCTCAGTTCACAGTTTGACAGAGTGTCCAATATCACAGGCATCAAACAAAGCTGAGTTCACTTCCAGCTTTGCCACTAACCAGCTATGTGACCGCGAGCAATTTGTGGAACCTCAGTTTTCTTTTCTATAAAATAGGGATAAAAATGGGACCTCCCATTGAAGGATTGTGAGCTAATGCCCATAAAACACTCATCTGTGTCTGCTCCTGAGAACAATGATGGTATTACCATCAACTGCATCTCTACTATTATCATAGAAAAAGCAAGTTCCTCAATTCCTTTGGCTAGTGACAGCTAAAGGGAGGGAAAATATACCCTTTTCACCAAAGAAAAGAGTGTTAGAGAACTATCTAGGAGAAGAACAGTATTCACAAGAAGACTGGAAGAATTTGCAATGCAATTGCCTTGTTTATATGACTCTCCACTCCTCTATCATCCTCCGTTGCTCACTAAAATTTCCCAGTGCCCAAGAAAGCACCCCCAGAAAGCCTCCCTACCACCCAAAGGGTTGGTGCTGGCTTCATAAATTATTCTTCTGATCTGCTGTTTGCTTAGTGGTTAATTTAGGTAAAGTCAACGTCTATAAGGAATACAAACTCCCGATGGCTCCCAAAGATGCACCCCTCCCCCAGGTGTTTTCCCCACATACACTCGGAGACACTTACACCCAAGAACCAGTGTGGACCCTGGAAGAATTACCTTTCCTGTGATTGCTGACAGTATTCCAGAGCAGGAATTCTACCGACGTCATCCCTTTTAATAATTAGAATGAAACTATGAATTAGATAACGACCCCATTTTATAGGTGAAGGGACTTAGCCTCATAAAGGTAAATTAACATGATGATTTTAGTTTATGGGGCTTTTTTAAATTTCAAAAAAATTTTGGGGGGTACAAGTGTTTTTTATTACATGGATGGATCATATGGTGCTGATGTCAGGGTTCTCAATGTACCCGTCACCGGAATAGGGGTCCCTGATAGGGGCTTTTATAGGATGATTTGGGATTTGATTGTAGCTCTCTTTGAATCTAATCCATTGTCTGCTCTTCTTTCTGTAGGACAACTCAGAAATTTGGGGAGGAACCATCTGTTGGATGCCTATCCATTTCATAGTGAGTGGGTGCATGGCTTTTGGGGGAACTGAGAATTCAAAATTAATTCCACTGTTTTCGTGCGATAGAGGAGAAGTTACAGTCCCAATTCCCAGCACTAGTGTTAAAGTTAATGGACTGGATCATAAATGAATTAGATAGATGAATAACAAAATATAAAATAAAAGAGCCTTCTCTCTAGTATGTGGCATTATCCTCATCTTTACAGTAAAAAAATATTCCCCTATCTGAAAGTGTGAGTAAAATTCTCTGACATTTGAAAAGAGTGATGCCCAGAAGCTTCAAGAAATTTCCAGTGTTTAAACACCTCTCTAACACATCTTATTATTCCCACTTTACACATGAGGGAACTGAGGCTGAGAGAATGCGTTGCCTGAGTGTCAGCTGGAAGGAGAGTGGGAGACGCAGCTGGGATCAAGGTGATCTTTCTGGGACTCAGTCTACATATTTCCCCTTCTAAGCCGTCTTCACACCAGGAGGCTCAGTACGTGGCGAGACAAAATGAGCCTCAGAACCTGTCAGATACTGGTTCAGATCCCAGTTTCCTCTTTCATCTATAGGACCTTGCCAAGCCCCGTCACCCCTCGGGACTTCCGTTTTCCCACCTAGAAAACAGAAATGACACCATTTGCCTCATGAGGCTATTGTGATTATTAGATTTGGTAACAGCACTTGGGAGAGTGTGTCTTGCCAGGTTTGGCACATGCTCTACACATGCTTTATGCGTTTGACAAATGCAACCTTCACTTCTTTCCCTTTGGACTGTCCTTTTGACAAATAAAATAAAGCTTACTCCATTTCTCAGATTAGGATGCCCCAGACCTCAGCTGCTGACAGCTTGCGTGGCTTTATGTTCAATAAAGAGGCACACAGAAGATGTATCACTCAGATGTGACGAATGGGCCCTTTTCCTTTTCATTAACTGGTGGCAGGCCATATATTGAAATTATAACCTGTCATCTCCCTTGATGACCTTTGAGCTATCGATCCTTGTAATTTTCTTAAATGAATATTCCATCTATAGCACATGTACCTGCCAATTTCAGAGATCAATACCATCTTTTATGGTGGTCATTACAGGAACTTGTTATGTTACCTCTCAAGCAGTTGCTTGAGTCACAGGGAAGCAATTCATTCTATCCAGGACAAACAGATCTCAGCATTTTTGTTGGGAAATGCAACAATCTGAC
The DNA here is from genome assembly GCA_004363605.1 of Indri indri. Classification (NCBI taxonomy): domain Eukaryota; kingdom Metazoa; phylum Chordata; class Mammalia; order Primates; family Indriidae; genus Indri; species Indri indri. Next base: position 4,819 of record RJWJ010017489.1, read on the forward strand.
TTTCTCTAACGAGCGTTTCTTACTGGGAAGGCTAGTATGCTCTAGGGGAATTTGAGTAGTCATTTATATCGTCAACATTTTTTTATCTTTTAAACAACTACAATGTGTCAAACTCAGTGCTAAGCACAGTGTCTATAACAGTTACACACACAGGCATTATGTACATTAGATGCATATATACATACACATACCTGTGTGTGCACGTATGTATAATATGTATATGATAGAACCACTGATTTGCAGAGATGACATGAACATGAATAAACTACTAAATGACCAAATGTATTATATGTCAAAAGAGAAATATAGCTAATATATTATGAGAATTTGAAGAGAAAACACCAATTCCACATTGGATCTATCAGAAATGACTTCATAGATTGTGAAGTCTGAAAAACATTTGGACAAATACACATAAGAAAACAGGGTTTTTGAAGACAGAAGAAAAAGTATAAAGGCAAAAGTGTGGCTATGAAGTAATGGTCAGACTATGTGTGCTATAAATTAAGGGTAGGAACGGTTTCTCAATTACCCTTGTTCCCGTGGCACCGTGCATTAGCACATGGTAGGTGATAATTAAAGGTTTGTTGAATGAGAGCTACTGCGGGTAGATTGAGCTAGACTCGGGGACAATTAATTTTCTGCAGTAGCAAGTATTATAAATCTGTTCCCTGGGAAATTTAGAACAAGAAGGGGAGATACATGGATATACATGTAGATATCAGTATAGATATCAATTATATACACATTTCTCCCCCTGTGTTTAAAATATGTGCTGGTCAAATTTCCTAAATATTATACTAATGATTGACCTTAGAAATATATGGTCTTTGAATAACAAGGACTACATCATTCCATTTAAAATATGACTCAAAATTCATTCTTATATTATGGAGAAAAATTACCAAGAACATCTACCTGCCTCTAGAGGAAGAGGCCCATTTCTGGGCTGTAAATCTGACTTGTGGAGCCCACTGGCTTGGGAGAGTTTTCATTCATTTCTGGCTGTCCTTTGAATCTGTAAAGTTCTCAGTGTTGAAAGATGCTGAGATTCTCTGCAGCTGAAGTCATCAGAATTCATCAGTGAGTATGCATTGAACTCCTGAAACGACGTCCTCCTGGTGTGCTAAGGATGGACGTGGACTTGTACATGACGGGTACCACTCACAGATGCTCAGGATTTGACCTATGTTCTCACAAAACTGCACACTGGTTGCAGCCTTGATTCTTGAAGCTGGCCATGTTATTGAAGAAAGGTCAGAAATGTGAAAGAAGGCATGATGGGGGCGTTGAAAGTACTAAAGAATGGAGAAAAAGTCTTTCCGTAGCGAGAAGAACTCTGACTCAAACTCACCTAAGTGGGGAAAAGTATTTACTTTCTCACAGGATGACAAAGTGTGAGACTGGAGCCCAATGTCTGCATTGCCTTCAAGAATATTGTCATCTCCCTTTCTTTCTCTCTCCCTCTCTTCACCTTCTTCCTCTCTTTCCCCCTCCCCACACCTTGGTTTTGGTTCTCTCCATAGGTTGCCCTCCGCCTTTCCTTGTGCAGTTAGGCATCTTCCATGCTGCTAGAGGAGGGAGGCTCAGCCACATCCAGCTCTAGGCTTCAGTTAGCTTAACTTTCTGGGTCTGAAAGAAACAGAGCTCACTCAGTCCACACACAATCCAGAGACAGTATCTGGTCCAGGTTGGTGGCAGACTCGTCACTGTGCAGTCACTCGGCCAGAGGGATGGGGTACCCAAAGTGACCAGACCTGGTCACAGGCTTATCCTCGGGGAGACAGAATACTGTGATTGGCAGGTGGAGCAGGACCACGTTAAGTGAAGGGAGAGCAGGTTCCAAATGGAACATCTGGAGTGGGGGGGCTGTGACAAAACAGGAGATGAGAAGGACACTACCAGGCCACTTCGGAAATGGGGAAAAGACTCTTCTAGGCAGTTCACTACAGTAAGCAGTGAAGTGAAAGCAACTTTTCCAGAATCTTCCTTAATTGGTAGGAGCAGAAAGACAGACACAGAGGAAAGAAAGTAAAGCTCAGGGCATAGCTATAATATTCCAGCCTGCGATACAATACCCTCATTCTGTAATTAAGTAAAACTGAAACCTTTTGAAATGTTTCAGCCCAACCTCAATATCAACCTTTTTTTGCTTTATAAAGCCAAACTTGATAGGCACAGCTTTTGCTGCAGGCTTAGTCTTATATTCATTGCATAAATAATATTATAATAATGATGACAAGGATATTCCTAGGTCAAAAATACACCATGAGTCAGACGGGCTCAGTGATAGGCAAGTGCATTCTCAAATTATTAAATATATGGTTGCTCAGGGAGGAAGGTAAGACAATTGGGTTTGGTAGGATCACGGTGGAGGGAATTGACTTCACTCTTACAGTCACATTCAAAATATGATTTTGAGCATCAGCCCCTATGCCAAAACTTGTCCACTTGCTTTATTTTACTCTCCCATTCAATCCTTCAACAACTTACACCAGGGAGAGGCAATTATTATTTCTTTGTTTATAAGAGAAGACTGAAACACAAAAGAAATTTTCTTTCACAAAGTCAGTGTCGAGGTAAGAATCTGTTTTGGTTCCAGTGTCACAAACAAATCAACGAAACCCCACAGCAACAGCAACACATTATTTCAAGATACTTCCTTGCAATGCAGTTAGTAGTATTAGACTAGGAAGACAAAGGGCTTTAGGCACACAAAAGAGTGAGCAAGAAATGAAGCCAGTCTTGCAGGCTATGCAATGTTATCCAGAACGAGGAGGGGAAAGGAAAATCACACTTTGGGAATGACATTGCAAAGGACTGAGGCTTTGAAAGATCCAATATTTCCATCGCAAGCACTTGACCCCAAAATCAGTACCCAGAAAACATACATTAAAGGAGTAAATAAATGATAAATGAATGAATGGATGAATATTCATTCATTCAGCATTTTTAACTTATAAACTTTCATTATTAATTCACATGATATATTATGTCTGCTTGAGTCTTTGAGGAATTGAACAAATCAATATGTTCCTCATCTCATTTTCACAAAGCTTTCCGCAAGAATGAAGGCGAGAGGAGATGTCTATTCCCTATTCTCTTCCTACTCGTCCCTGGCCCCGAATACCCCTTCTTAAACGGTTTGTAACTCTCTGCCTCTGCATCAAACTGCACCAGCGTCTGAGGACCAAAATCTTCATATGAATTATAATTTTTCTTGTTTTTTTTAAATATAGGACAGTGAAAATGAAGCTTTGTAGCGGCTGCTTAATTTGGAGGGCATTATTTTTAGCCCTGCAAAGGACCAGTGGCACGAAAACAATTAGGATCTTTGTCAAGTTAATTAAATTTTACTAAGTGTGGTAATCTCAGTGGGCTTCGTACACCAGAGGTAAAACTAATTAAAACGCAAATTCTTCCTAGTCTAATAAGGAGTTCTAACTCGGGTAGCTGAGGAATGTTGTGCATACTGAGAGATATTCAAAACTAATTTATAATGAGATGAGGGCAGACCCTTAAATGGCTCAGTTCTGTTGAAGGCTCACTTGAGAACGCCAATAAGTATGTTAAATTGGAGGCTGCCACTTAAAGAAAGGAAAGCCAACAGGCAATCCTCGCTGAGTGCGGGAGAAAAATGGATCCAGTTTAGACAAGTTAGGATGGCGGAGCCAGTGGAAACGAGGTATCCAGGTTTTATCTGAAAAGTGCTGTTTCCTCCCCATTCTTTCTCTTCATTAAATTCTCCCAGGGCAGGCTGAGCTAATGACAATTGCTTTTCTTGTAGTGCTGTTTTCTTAGAAAGCTACATGGAGCAAGAATATTTAGTGCACACGGATTCCAATCAGTAGTTAATCCCACACCACGTCTCCTGTGGCACTGATGGCCTCATTTTAAAGATAAGCGCATTGAAAGACTTTAAAAAAAAATCACCCTATTCTAGAAATTAAAAGAGTATTAAGATGGCAATCCAAAATGGCTCCGTCTTAGCCCTTTCCTGAGAACCCACTGACACCAATTTCTACCTCCTGTCAAATGTGTATGGATATTTGCAGTTGAGAAATTTGAAATGATTGTTGAATCACAATGGGCAACCTTCACATAAACTTGGGCACACTTCAATTGACATGCTATTACTCTCCCATTGATCGAGAGTGGCATGTACCTGCTGACATTTTCCCCTGCTTCTCTCTCTCGTTTCACACCCTGTGGTCTGGCTTCGGACCCCGAGATCCCACTGACTTTGGCCAGTGCCGCCAATCCCTTCAAATCACCAAATCAAATGGCTTTTCTTTGTTGCTACTCTCTTCAACCAGATTGGAGCATTTGTCACATCGGCCACTCCATCCCTCCTGACCGGCTCTGTTTTATTTCATCTGCGATGAGGTTATAAATGCAGTAGAACTTGCTGGGGAAAAGCAGTATGAAAGATCTTGCCAAGTTTTGCTCAGTAGGTGCATGTGGAAAGGTAGATGCCTTCCTATTGGAATATCTAAAATAAAATTAATACATTCCCTTTTCCTATGTTATTTCAATATATATATTATGTAAGTAATGTGTGCTTATTGTAGAACATTTAGGAAGGATAGAAAAATAAAGGGAAAAGAAAAAGATGCATATAATCAAACCACAACTTGACTTTCTTCCTCTCGTCCTCCTCCTCCTCCTCCTCCTTTCTTATTCTTCCCTTCAAGGTGTTAATATAATACATGTATCTACGATCATCTTTGTCATGTAACACTCTAGCCTCAGCATTTTCTTATGTCACTAAAAGTATTTTCATAAGCAATTCAATACAGTGGAAAGGGCATGGAATTCTTAAGTTGGTACATCTGGTTTTAAGTCCAAGCTTCACCTCTTGTTAGCTATGTAATGCTAAGCAAGACTTAACATGTTTTTACTTTTTTTGGGGGGGTCTAGATTTCTTTTAGACTAAATTATTCCTTCTAGATTATTCATGTTGATAGTAACCACGTCATAAACTTGATAAAGGGATGAACCTGGTTAATGTTTAAAATTTGTCTAGCTGTGGTTTTTGTTTTTGGTGTTATTATTAGAAGTATAATTTTGACTTAATAAATAAAATCATGTAGATGTTCCATAACTTAAACTTATCCCTATCGTTATATATTTAATTTGTTCATTGGTTTCCTAATTTTGATAATTCTACAATGAATATCTTCCTGTCTTTATTGATAAAGTTTTCTACACACAAACACAAGTTACTTTCTATAAAGTTTGCACCATGCCCTTCTCTTGCAATCTGTGAGCTGTGCATGAGAAAGCCAGTCTCTTTTTCTTTTTCTTTTTTTTAAATTTCAGAATATTATGGGGATACAAACGCTGTGGTTACATATATTGCCTTTGCACTGCCCAAGTCATAGCTACAAGCGTGCCCATCTCCCAAACAGCCGGCACTGCAACCATTAGGTCTGAATTTACCCATCCCTCCCTGCACCTGCCAACATGGAGTACTACTCAGCCAGTCTCTTCTTACCTGCCCCAGCTGCCTGGATAAATTCAGCAGGAAGAGGGAGCTCCATACCTGTTAGTAAAGTACCAGTGGTTTCCCCAGAAAGCTTCCGTTCCAGGCTTCTGCCAGGAATGTCCTTAAGTTTTGAGTCTTGGGCACCGGGTTGACTTGCCAGCTTATACCTTTTGAGGAAACTCTGCTTTCACCTGAAGACCATTTCTACAAGATTCTGTAAGCAACTGTGATTAACTCTGTGATTGTTCCACGTGCTTCTGCATCACTTTTCACCCCTCACTCTAAGTTCTGCATTCATGAGAGAGAGAGAGAGAGAGAGAGAGAGAGAGAGAGAGAAAGAGAGAGAAAGATGAAGATTCATCAGTGTGAAACCATGCCTGGAATTACATGCAGATACATAGGGAGATTTCCGTTCATTTGTGGTGTATTTGGAAAGACGTGGGCTCTTGTTTCTGGAAGGATGAGAAGACTCAATGTAAAAGGAAGCAACCAAAAAAAGAGAATACTCCAACCACTGTTGAAAATATAAGGAGATCAAATGCTCTATGCTCTGTATTCATCAGGTTTTTTATTTTTATTTTTTGTTCAGTGAACATTACTAAGCTGCAGTGTCCCAAGAGCTATCCTAGTCCCTGGAAATACAAGATAAATACTAAAAGTATGTTTTCTTTGAAGAACTCACCATCTGATTGGGTGGGGATCCCCAGAAACAGGCTCACTAATAATGACACTCTAAGGTGACAAGTGCTATGGTGGGGAAATGTTGGAACATGAAGGGGAGAGGTAGGAGGCGACGAAATAGACATGCTTGTCACTGAGCTGGGTGTTCAATATTGATCGTAAATGACCAAGTAGAGTAGAAAAACTAAACATCAGAAATAGTTTGGCTGACAGGACGAGCTAGGGAATGGATAGTTCGTAGTTTGCGTGGCTGAATTTGGACATGGTTTGGAAGAGACAGGATGGGAGATGAAGCCAAACAAGTGTGGAAATGGTATCACAGGGAGAAGCTCAAATGCCACTCTAAGGAATCCGCATTTTGCCATCTATGTGTTGGAGGATCATTGCAGATTTTGATGGAATTTGCTTTAAGTTACCAAGATATCTCTCTGAGCCATGGTGACTATGGTGAAGGTAAGTGACTCAGTTTACACATCTAAAACTATGAAAGGGGTGCTTTGGAGAGTCATGTGATTTACCATAAAATAAATGAGAGTAAAGCTAGGTACAAGTAATATTTCCTTCCAAGAGTGTTACACAAAGGGAATATTTCTATGGGGACTGCCATCATAGCCTTTTAATAAGCTCAGTACAATAAGCTAATTATTATGTTTTTTCTTTTTCCTTTATAGAACTTTACACCGAATATGGTCAACTTGAAACATTCATTTAGGGCCATGACCAAACAAAACTACCACCCTCTAGAAGGAAACCAATAGAAGAGACATGTCAGCGGTGCTCAGAATTTGCATGTTAATGCGCTTTCCCTCCCCAAACCCACAGCCCCCTCTGTCTGTGCTCATGATTGTGTTCCTGTGAAAGTCAGTGCAGGGAAACCCTGTCCCGAGTCAAGGTTCTAATACAGTAAACATTTCTACAATACGGTCTGACTATACAATTCTGACTCTGAGACCTTGTCCTCTCTTAGACTCAGTTTCCCCTTCTGGATGTGGATGGCTTGGATTCAATTTCAATGGTCCAGTATTTGATCCCTTAACTGTAGCCTTGCAAATGCTGGCAGCACTGTGGAGTGTAGTTGTCTTGAATCCTATTGATCCAATGCCTCCTCTTATAACAAATATTTTACAAACATTCCTTTTATTACCCTGAAATGAAGCCCATAGATAATATAAACTGTATACATACATAATTTTAAAAATCAATGCAATGCCCTAATTGTAATATAGGAGAGAAATTAAAGAAAATAGATTATAATAAAATTATAACTGCTTCTCATAAGTTAAGAATTCTGTCATGACATTAGAAGAAGACACAATAAAGTAGCAAGACACCTATATCCATATACAAAATCATCATGAATGAGACCACTAAAAATGCAGACAAACAGATGTACTGTAATGGAAGCATAAAGACAGAAAGAGGTGTTTCTGTAACTATGGTTTTCCAAAAGATAAACAATTTTTGGCATCATTTAAAAAACATCTTTCTTGATTTGCACCAAAGTTGTAATTCCCGAAAATTTCAATGCATTTTCAAGCCATGAAATAAATTCTACATGTTCACATGTAAAATAAATGTGAATCTAGGCACATATAATTTTAAAAAGTTTTTAAAATACTTGAATACCTGATGGACTTTCGAAAGTAATATGGAATGCAGGATAATTTTTCATAATCCAGGACTGTTCTTGCATGGAATCCCTGACCTCTGTTCATTAAAATACTGGTATCCCTCATCCCTACCATCCTCAAATCACACACACACACACACAATCCCCCATGGATTTTTTAATCTTCACAATAACAGGGTGCTACTCTCTCGGTTGAGGACCACAGGTTCAGTGTCCTGCTCGGACCATTATGTGGGTCATTCCTTATGAGGTTGTGTGTCCTAAATTCTATAAAGTTAAGTATCTTGAAGGATTCCTGTCCCATGGGAAATTGTTATGTGTAAGACCTACTATCGTGTCTCCCCAAAGCTCATATGTTTCAGTTCTAATCCCCAGTACCTCAGAAGGTAACTGCAGTATTTGGAAAGAAGGTCTTTAAAAAAAAATTATGTTAAAATGAGGTCATTAGGGTGGGCCCTAATCCAGTATGACTGGTGTCCTTATAAACAGAGGAGATTAGGACACAGACCTGCACAAAGGAAAGATCAAGTGATGATACAAGAAGATACCAAGCTACAAGCCAAGGTGAGAGGCCCCAGAAGAAAGTAACACTGTTGACACCTTAATCTTGGACTTCTATCTTCCGGACCTGTAAGAAAATAAATTTCTGTTGTTTAAGTCAAACCCAGTCTGTGGTATTTTTTTATGGCAACACTGCAAAACAGATACATCTACTTTTCTACTTCTATCATGATTTTCATTGAAACTATAGCTATTATTACTAGCATTATTACTACTATGACAACCACTACTGTGACCCTTCCCCCACAATTAGTAATATCTCTTGACCTTTAATTGTGTTATTTTCTATGGTGCTCATTACTCCCCACGACAAACAGAAGAGTAATCTAACCTTCTGCATGGGACACTCAACTACTGGGTGGCAAAATGGCCTTTAGATCCAAATACAGACTGATTCCAAAGCCTGTGTGCTCTACTTGTATACTATATTTTCCCTCATTTTCAGGTTAATCATGCTCGAGGTATATCAAGTGTTTGGATCACAAATCTAAAACCTCCTGAGCCACTATTAGGGATGACGTCTCTGTGCAGTCTTATTGTGACCAACTTGTTAAGAGAACCTGGTCAACTCTGCAACTGATAGTCCTGAGAGGCATCATTTATAAATTATTTATGATCTATTAGAAGCAATATTGCATAATGGTTAATAACATCAATTTCAGAGTTGAGTTGCCTGAGGTCAAATTCCAGCTGTGTCACTTACAATCCAGGTATCTTAACATCTCTGAAACTGAGTTTCCTAATCTGCAAAATGCTAGTGTCTGTCTGACATGGTTGTTTTGTGGATTATCTGAGTGAGTGAATTCACAATATAATCTACCTAGTATTAGTAGGGACTTTATATGTATCATCTCATTAGTTCTAACAGCAATGGAGAGCATTTTAGCCTCTCTGACACTCACATCAAAGATCAGAGAGGTTTTGTAATTTTCTTGAGGTCACATAGCTAGTAAGTGGAAGATCTATTGACTCCTAAGTCCAAGCTTGATCTTTCCAAGACACTCCATTCCTTTTCTCATGTGTTTCCAAATTTCTCCTACACATGAAAAAGAAATGACACTGTCTCTCCTTCCAGCCCGCGCATAACCTCTATTCTTTCTGCCAAATAATATGCCTATCTTTTTCATGGCAAGGTGGGACACAATACCTAGCCCCAGAGATAGTGTGGTGTATAGTTATTTTCTCTTTTGCTGGAGAATAGAGCACAACACTTATGAGATGGTTCATTCATTCAAACCAGAAACAGATCCCTGTAGGACACCATTTGATATACCCCATAAAAGTATATAGATGTGAAAGGAAAAATGCAGTCTATCACCTGGCTTTTTCCTTTGCTATTTGGTGTCAAATACTTGAAGATATCGACACTTGTATATGCCCAGCAAGGAGAACATCTCTGGGAAAAGCACCATGTTTTTCACCTTCTATTCAGATTCTTTAGCCATATGTGGATATGACCATGGTCCTTAAAGAAGTGTAAGCCTTTTATCTTAATCTGAAGGGCATATTACGGACAGACTTGGCTGTGTCTCCACCAGAGCAGGGGCCCTCTCTGTGTTTTGGTCATATCAAGGAATTATCTCCGTTCCCCTCTCCCCACCAATAAGCATAGGAATGTATTCGCCACCAGATTAAAACCAGCATCAATTTGACTCTCTGCTTTGCTGCACTCTAAGTTCTGTGAATATTAATGGAAATTTCTTTGTTGGATGGTTGGCTGCTTAAATTCATCTGCCGTTTTTCAGTTGGAATCATTCAGGCAATTAATGTTGAGCATGTGCCCACTCAAATAGGGGCCAGGTGTAGGTCAAAGGCATGCAGGCAGTGTGTGTGTCCAAAGGTCAGGCTTGTAAAATTCAGCACAGAAGAGAGGGTAAAACAGCACCTAGACTGATGGTTTTTAATGTATTTTAGGTGCAAAGTGTTACAGCGGCAGCTGATTTTTCATTCGTATTTGATAACCTTCAAGTCTCAGTTCTAACAACCACCTTCCTGTGGGTTTCGCCTACCGCCCCTGGGCTATCCGTGCAGTCCAGGGGCCTCCATCATTTCATCTGCAATAGGAGCTGATGCGTTACCAGGAACATCGCTGCAGCGGGGTGTAGTTATGAAGATCTGGGTGAGAGACTCAACTATCCTACGCAGTCACTGTGCGGTCATAGACCAATTTCTTAACCTCTTGGGAACTCTGCTTCCTCATTCGTAAGATGGGGATAATAATGATACCTACTTTGTAAGGCTGTTTGAGGTTTAAATGACTCCATAGAAAGAAGTAACGCTCTTGGAAATGTGCCTGGAACAGTATACCTGCTGAGTTATCAATTAATATTTTCAAAGGCAGTTGGACAAATGAAGCCACTTCAGAGAGAATGTCAAAGATAAAAAAAGGATTTCATCCAGAGACTGAGACCACTGTAAAATAAATAGAAGAACTAAAAAGCTAAAGAAAAAAGAAAGAAAGAAAGAAGTGATTTCAAAACAAGTGTCAAGATCAGAAGGATTAAAAATATCTGTTTGCTAAGTCCAATATCCGAATTAGTTTGCTTGGAACCAAAGGTACTTCAGGAGATAGGAGAATGTTGCACAAAGATGACAGTCGTTGGGACAGGCCTGGATCAGAATCCCAGCTTGACTGTGCACTATTTCCTTGTTCTTGGGAGAATTGCTTAACTTCTCTAAACCTACCTTACCATCTAATTTGGGAATAATAACACTTGCCCATGTTATGTGATTTCAGTAAGAATTAAGGGAGTAAATTACATGTGATTAATAAATGGTAACTTAAATATAGGACCCAAATCAACCTTTTCAACAATTTTCTCATCACTCCCAGAGATGAAGAATATGCTGTTTCCATATTTAACTAATTCCTGGGAAGTTCTTGCCCCTCTATCCAGTCATACTTTCTCAAACAAGGTCAACTTTCTACAATGCCTTTCCCCTAGCTTTGTGCCCAGCACAGCCCACTCACTCTTAACGACCATAAGAGTTTGCTTTGGAGAGAAGAAAATAAGCAAAGAAGTCTCCACTCTTCAGCCAGTCCCTGGGGTATTATAGCCCCAAGCACAGAGCAAAAGGTAGAGCTACCAACAAGAGGGAAACAGGCTGCTAGCAGGAGAAGAGCCATCACAGGCAGGAGAAGGTTTGGCCTCGGCTAAATAGCTCAAAGTCAAGTCTGGTGTCTCAATGGCCTACCGTTGGAGCATGCAATTATCCTCCTGTGACAGGCACACTGTCACACCCAGCTGTGGGTAACCTAAATTGTACGACTTTCCCAGAAAGTCATTCAGCAATTTGCATAAGAAGCTTTAAAAATGTTCATGATATTTGATGCATCATTCAATTTATAAACATTAACACATAAACATGTGGACTGATATATGGGGAACAGATATTCATCAAAATATTATGTGTTCCAGACCCACACTCAAAACCCGACAATATAAAATTCATTAGTTATATTACATCTAGGAAATGGCCTACTTTTCAGCCATTAAAAATGATGATTTAGGAATATTTCATGACATAGAAGAATAGTCACGACATGAGCTTAAGAAATTAAAAAAGAACCTTTTACATAGAAAGCAATCCATATTATGTGAGATTGTATGTAATAAAAGATACAAACTACTTCAGAAATTACCAGTGATGCTCCGTTGTGGGATGTTGATTTGTTTTTGTTGTTTTTGTTGTTGATTTTTATTTAATATTTTTTTCTAAAATTAACTCACATGAGCAGGAAAAGCATTTCAAATGTAATTTTGAAATTCCTCTGCTTTTGTTTGGGCAGCTCCCTGTGGAGTGTGGGTGGACTGGTTTACCAGGATTGCCCCAGAAGCCTACACATGCTGCTGTTTCGTTGGGGTCTCAGCATCCTTGCCTGGTCATGGGGGGTTGCTGATGGCCCCCTGGGTGGTCAGGGACACTTACCCCACCCCAGCATGGAAGGGAGCCAGGCGTAACTTCCGGATGTGGTTCTGGCTGCACCAGGCTCTTGCGTCAGTGACAGTTGCTGGTTAAAGACAGCCCTGCGTAGGTGTCTGTGCTGTGTAGGGCAATAGGTGCTTTAAATGTCTCGGTTCATGAGACTCTGAGGCCCAGAGACAGAGCCAGCAGGAGAGCGAGGCAAGGAAGACACTTAGGGAACCAAAGTTAAGAACACAGTCAGGGTCCTGCTTGTCTCCTTAAATTCCATGCTTTCTTTACACCACTTTAACTCTGGTTCTGAGAGGGAAGATGACTTTCTTAAAACATTAGAGTTGGCAAGGGGTTGAGTTTAGGATCATCCCAAATCTAACTGATTCTAAACCCTATGTCTTCTCTATTATACCAGTCTGTAGATTTTACAAAGTCCATTATATTATAAAGTACATAGGGCACATATACTTATGTGTGTGTGTGTGTGTGTGTGTGTGTGTACCATCATGCGGTAGAATTCTTCATCTTCAAAAGCGTAAAGAGATTATATTGCTCAATCAGCGAGCACAGTAGTTAAATATGAGCCTCTGCCCCATTTCAAGGGCTCCCACCAGAAACCAACCCACATGGCAAGCGCCACATGGTCAATGAGATAGGACACACACATGGTTCTCCCAGCAGCTCATGGATTCTGCCATGCTGTCATTGGCAGTCAAGACTAATGTAATTAGACATTGCTTCTTCCCCAGCTGAGCTGAGTTCTGGGTTCACAGAACAGTCCCAGGCCACTGGGCAGCTAGTTAGCAATTCACTGATGGGCCAAACCACATGGAGCAGGAACAGAGGAAAAAAGCCAATTTCATTTCGTGGTGAAAATGTAATCGTTCTAGCAGAATCTCCCAGCGCCCTAGAAAGTAGTGTCGTTGTTGTTATTGTCTCCTCTCTGCTTGGGATGGTGTTCTAGCATCTGGCACAACACAGTCCAGCCTTTCAGCTTCAATTCCTAGTCCCCAAGGTCATTTAATAGTAATAGAACCATTTTGTTGCACCCAAGGAATAGATGCATGCTGATTTGTACAGATTCCCAAGTAAAGAAATAACCAAAGTACCTATTCAGAACCAGAGAGAATCACTAAAAGGAAAAAAAAAAAATCTCAGAGTGTTTTTTCAGTTACTTACACATTAGGAAACATTTATTAAGCACTTATGTGCCAGGCACTGGGCATTGCATGACTTCATTTACTCTTTTCTACACACAGTTAGGTCATTACGATGTGTGATCCTCCTTTTACTGATGATGAGGAAACTAGAACTTAGAGGGGTTACACGTTTCACCAATATCGCAGTCAGGAAGTATTGAAACCGTGATTCAAAATTGCATCTGGTGTTCTTTTCTCTTGCTGGCTTCCAAATACTTGTAAAAGCGAATTGAATTTAATTGAATTATGGTGCGATGCACACAAGCGATTAATACAAGCCGGCTGAATGAATGGTTAGTGACTATATTTATACCTTGTACCTATAAATTTAATATATGTTGTGCTGAGGGAGATGCCTCAGTGGGAAGATGACAGTTAACAAGGTCATTTTCTGATATGGAAAATACATAAATGCGTGTGTGCCTCCTACATTTAATTTTCCCACTGCTTCCGAAATGGATATTTGCCAGTTGTCTGAGAGCTGCTGCTCTTTGTTATCCAAAGGTACCATATCATCTTGGTTGCATAGAGTGCAGAATGAGGAGGGGAGATTGGCCCCCTGGAAATTTGCTCACGTCTCCCTAGGAATGAAAAATGCTAAGACAGCCAAAGAAATTGCTCCCCCCCACTTCTGGCTCCCACTTGGGCTGTGAATTCTGATAACTCACCTCCTGACCCTCGGTTTCCTCACCTGTAAGGTGACGTGCAAGGACTCAAGCTTTGCTTCAATTATCTCCATTCTTGAAATTATGTGCAATCTCTTATCCCCCTAATTTTAGGGGCTGATAATAATTACTGTGGCCTTCCCCTAGCCTTTTGGTACCAGGAGACTAGGTCCTTGTTAAAAAAAAAAAAGGGTGGGGTGGGAATTGATATTTGATCCAGTAATGTTTAATTTTACAGTGCAAATTGAGAATGCAATGGGGATATCGTTAGCTACGTTCAGAGGAGCTCGACTTGGTAGAGTTTTCTTGAGATCGCTAGGCTACCGTAAAGTCACATCACCCTTTCTCTGCCCAAGCTGGTAACATCTTTCAGTTTCCTGCCACTGAGTTTAGAGGTGTGCTAAATCTTAATGGCCTAACGGCCCAGTTATAGTCTCAGCTCCACCTGCTTCTCCTTTCTTGCTCATATTGCCTGTAGGACAGGACATTTGCACCTGCACACCTCTGCCCTAGCTCATGCCGATCCATACAGACACTACAGTTCATTCCTATTCATTCTTGAGATCTACGCTAAGTTGTTCTTTCTTCTTTGTTCCTTAGAAACGTCTTCCATGAACATTTGGTCAGCTTCTTACCTGACCATCTTTCCATTATCAGGCCATTTCTACACATACATTTTTAGAGTTGTGTTGTTTAATACCCACCTGAACCTTGAGATTGTGACAGTTTTTGCTCAGTGCAGCATTCCCAGTGCCCAGCATTCTTCTAGAAATATAGTGGGCACTAACTGGTTTGCTTAGTAAGTGAGTAAGCAATATATAGAGCGGTCTAGCACTAGGTCAAGTATTTCAGCTGTTGGGGCTCTTTGTGGGCAGGGTCGGTATGAAGTTGCAGCACTAGACTTGGTGTCAGAGGATGTCATGAGTCAAAATTCTGCCACTGACTGTCAGAGTCAAACCAGACAGTCAATGCAAGTCCCTGGGCCTCTGTTTTATTCTCTGGAGAAGGACAATTATTACTCTTCCCAGGGTTTTTGTAAGAACTAATGAAACTGTAGACTCTTAAAAATATGAAAGCACTATAGGAATCTCAGGCATTGCTGCTCCATTTCCTAAAGATAACTGTGATCTGTTTGGTTTATAAAAGCAAATCACATGGCGCTCCCTGTTAGAGTAGGGACAGTGAGGACCCTATTAATATATTAAGTGTTTACCGGGCGACTGAGTGCTCCAAAATCGCTGCAATCACATGATAATGATGCAGCCCTTTTTCCTAAGTTCCGTAAGTATTTTACTTTCTTTTGGAATTCGTTTATATGTTTCTACAGTGCTATGCAGTTCTGCCCCAGAGAAAAAATAATTTTCCTTATCAATGGATGGTTGGTTGCCACATACTTAGAAACTTAAAAATGGCATCCACAGTAATCTGAAGTTTCTCTGCATTTTAAAAGAATAAATGAGATTTAATTGAACTTACATTCCAAATCAAAATATAATTTACTAGTGTTGCCTTGTTAACTAATACTACTACTATTGGCATTAAAAGAAAGAAAGAAAGAATGAATGAATGCATGAATTTATCACTATAAAATCTGTTTTCTCCACAGCTAATTTGAGTGGGCATTTAAGGAGAAGAGTGTCAGGCCTTCTTGTTTTAGAAGCAAACATTGTACATTCATATACGCATACATGGTCAAAAATAATAAATTTACTCAGGAAAGGGTACCTATCAAGTATCAGTAAAATAAGAATTATATTAATCCAGTGCATTATGGTGTCCTACTTAGAGGGGCAAAGATGATTATACTATTTCATAGGAAATCGTTTAAGTAATTACATTTATTCCTAACAGATTTCGGGTGCATCTATTTGTATTGTGCTTTTTCTAAGTTTCCTTTAACTGAGAAATATTGTGCATGAGAAAGTGGGCACTGAATTCCTAAATCTGGAATTTAACTCCTAGGCCTTTTCCTTTCTAGGTCTTTACATTACTGAATACAACCCAAATTTAGATCCCTTACCTGGAAAATCAGATAAAAGTAGGATCTACCTCATGGGTGTTTTCAAATTATAATAAATGATTAAATATATTAAACACTTGCCACAGTACTTGGAACACAGTAGGCACTCAATAAATGTTGACATCTTTCAACTAAATACAGCATCACTCTCTACAACTATTGTAGGAAATTAGAGAAGAGTTTAAACATTTCCTATCCTCAATCTCTTGGCTCCACTTAAAATCACGATTTTCGTGGGTGACCTTTCCCTAAACTGTATTATTGCTGGCAAGAAGAGATTTAATTAAAAATTAAAGTCAGGAAAGTTTCTCCTGGGATTCAAAGTGCTCCTGCCCTCCTCAGCATAAAGCGTTGGTTTTCGACAGGAGTATTGATGAAAAGAATTTGTTCTTGCTGCTAGAACAACCCGGTCAGGGCAATTCTTCAAGAGCTGAGCTACAGCCTTTTATTCATGATTAGATATTTTGGTTTTAAAGCTCCTACTTTGAAATGTACAGTTCTGGACTTAAAAAGAAAAAAGAAAGAGATCCTTTGGGGATTTAAGGACATTTCCATTTCCTTGGAAGATGTTATGTGAATGCATTTGAAGAAGCCTACTGGATTCTAGAATTGCTCTTCTGACCCCCCAAATCTTAAAGGATCACTGGTTAATGAAGGCTCCTCCTCTTCCAGACATCTTTGCACAGACCCTGCCAGCATGTGTCTCTGTGACCCACATTTTCTAGGTCTCCTTGGCAGATCGCTTCCTTCCACTTTTTTGGATGGACACACTCTGCATTTGCCTAAGTTATTCCTCCCAGCCAGGTAACGATCAAGTCCTACTGCCCAGAGAGCTTGAGGTCTAAATCACCCTGAGTTCCTCAGAGAGCCATGCTTAGCTTCCTTCTCAAAAGATCAGCTCCTTTACTTTGTTTGCTAGCTGGAAGGCACCTCTGCAGTCCCCAAGAGCTAGTAACAGATCTTTCAGCCACTTAATGAATCTTTATTTACCTACCTTCTATTTCTAGGTTCTTTCATGCCCCATGCCACCTCATCTGAGCTCAGAGACCAAATGAGGGTGTGATCCTTCTTTCCTTGGCTTTAGGGCCTATGTGAGAAACAGCAGGCCCAGATGTGCCAGGTGGTGGATCCTGAGGTCTGTCTGTTGACCCATTAACAAGCTCAAAGACTGGCTTCCTTTTTCATCTAACACCTACTGCCTAGGTAATGTTATTATTAATTCCCCTGATGCTAAAAATAGTTCTTCAGCCTCTGAATGAGATTTTCTCAGCAGGGAATTTTCCCAGGTCTTTATCTTCTAACAGAGTCAGGACAAAGGGTGTTGAGGGAGTTACATCCAGAGAGAGAACTGCAGAAATTACTCACTTTTTCCAAGCACTGCTTCATGGCTTGCTGCAGCTGGTGGTCTTTAGAACTTTGCAGAAACATTTAAAGTTTCAGATATACATGAGTGATATCCCTTTATGGAAAGGTGTTTGTTTCTTTTTCAATAGGATAGATATCGTACCACTTGGATAGACTATAAGTTTCATCTTATGTCGCAACTCTAGTCTGTTAATGATGGCTACTAAAGTTATGTGTTGAGAAGGATTCTGAGGCTCAATTTTGTTTCAGAGAGACAGGGTGTTATACATCATCGACATAGTGTGAAATGGATGTAGACACGAGAAGTTTCACAAATGACCAGCTTGGACCAGCAAAATATAGTTCCATTATACCACAGAATCTTAAAAATTGGAAAAAAAGTTTTAAAGAGTATTTTGCATAATTTTTTGTTTCTCGTGTCAGAAACCCAAGAACCCAAATTGTGGAGTAATTGTCTTCATATAATACTGGAAGTTTGAAATAGAATAAAATTAACACTTTCCTCACTTTCTGTTCCTTTTATCTGAGTGTCGTCTATGGTTAACAGTCTCATTTTCAGTCATACCCTAAATCTGAGTTCACAATGATAAATTGTTCCTTGACAAGCAATTTTTTGAGGCAAGATTTTTTATGTGAAATTAGTTGGTTTTATCCATAATAATAATGCTGATAATAGTGCCTACCTCATAGAATTGTTGCAAGGATTAAATATGTTAATCCATGTAAAGTAACCTAATAGTTCTGCCACAAAGAATTTGGCTATAAATATCATTACTATTGCTGAATATTAAGTTCTGGTTTTTTGACTACAAGTGTAATATATAGGTAACTTCCACACCCCCAAATTTGAATTGGTAGCTCTATTTGGGCTGATAATTAATTATTTCTTGAACAATAAAGCAGAATCTTCCCTACTTTGTTTTTTTTTTCTTTTAAAACCTATGGGCAGGTCTCATCTTTCGCTCTCCATAAGAAAAAGGTCTGCATTCTCACACACACTCTGGTTTCAGTGGCTTCTCTATATTGCTACATAAATTTGCTCTCTCACAGATAACACCACCTTTCAGAATTCCTGACAAGGGATGAGAGATAACAAAATGCAGGAGAGCTTCCAGGAGAGCTTCCAGGTATCATTATCAACCAGATATATTGATATGATTGTTTTTTCAGCATGCCTGAGTCCCCCAGGCCCACACCCTGTTGTTCAAGAAGTCCAATAGTGTTTACTTCCCAGATAAATTTTAAATCCCCTGTCTTCTCCATCTATATTCTAGTCTGTGATTTTGAAAAATGTCTCCTTACTGATCTTGCTACATTCATTTTTTCCTCCCCTCTGTCTAATCCGTGCTGTCCACTAGCTAATCGTCAGAGTGCTGTTTCTAAGACACACGGGACCACATCAATGCTTAGATCCTTGATGGCTTACCCTTCAATAACATTCCGAAATGATGTGTAAAGCTCCTGACACTGGCTGCTGTCTGCCATTGTCATTCTTGCCTCGGATTGTCCCATATACATCTTGTGTGACCCAACATAGGGAACTACGTAAGGCTTTTCAAACACTCCAAATACTTCAAATACATGGGATATAGGGATGGGAAGACCAGATCTGGTTTCAGATCTTCTACTTACCAGCATCTGAGAAAGTTTAATTACTAGAAACGTGAGGCCAATAATACATACCACAAACATGTTATTCTGGCAATTGCAATAAGTGAAACAGAATAGTATATCACACGTCTATGATTAGTGGAAGAAAAAGAATAGGTGGTAGTAGCTAATGCTTAATAAGGTGTGAAAGAGCTCTCCATTTTTCCTTGTTTCTTCGACCATTTGTAATTTCTAGTACTTGTTGTTTTTCAGAATGTCAGTTACATGGATGTTAAAAAAATAAGAAAATAGAAGCTGACTGCTTGTCTGTGCAAGTTAGCACCAAAGTACAATGAAACGTTAGGTATTTATGGTTGAGGAATTTAATGGATTGATTATCTAACACATTGCATCAGAATTTGTTGTTCTCACCAAGTGACTAAGTTCAGAATGGAACATTATTTGATTTGAATGAATGTTTGTTAGTGTGTCTCAAAAAACGTGATTTCTGTGTGTTGTATGAATGTGAGCTTTTACAAAACCCAAACTCACGCATACACAAAACATGGAAAAATTTTTCATAATCTGCTTTATATTTAACTTTGCAAAAATCTTTCCTTCTCCACAAACCAGGAGCTCTCACCATTTCATCTCTGCAAAACCCACATTATCTGACACCTTTATTTGTTCACAGGGGCACTGTGAAAATGCTTGGTGAATTGATTTGTTCACTAACTATTCAAAAACTACAACACCAGGAGCAATGGGAATAAAATGGTGGTGGATGCCACTGATTAAATCCTGAGGTCCCTACATATACAATGTATATGTGATTAAACCAGGAATTTAGAAGTACAAATTTCTGAGCTATTTTGTTCTGGCTAGAAAAACGTCCTTTGCATTCATCCTAATGGCATACTGTTCCAATACCTTAACCCTCCTTACAAGCTCACAAGAAGGCATCACTTGTCATTTTCCTCCAGAAGGTAGAAGCACATTTTAATGGCAGAAACAATTACAGAAAGTAAACTAACATAATCATTATTAAATATTTATTAAAGTCCCACTGTGGAGGGAGTCACTGAGGCATTTTAAAAATAACTTTCTCACCGTAACACTTGCACTATAACCTAACTTACTTTGAATTTAATATTTTAATGCATATAAAAATTATAATTGTTAAGTTTATGCAATTCCCATGGTGGCCAAAGCACAGGAAAATGAAGAGACGAAAGTAATATTCTATTAGTCTCAAGAACTAATGCTCTGTAGAGGTCAATGCTGACAATCAAATAGCAATATGTCATGTATGTTAGGTTCCTCCTAAACTTTATAGGGATAGAATGCAATCTAAGGTTCCTCAAAACTTGAGATATTCAGGGACTTGAAGTTGAGGCTCATGTCAATTGGTTATGTAGGAGAGGTGAACAGTTACTGCTCCGAAGTCATGGATGATTGTCATGGGTAGAAATTCTTACTGGTCACAGGGAATACGGTGTAGTAATGACCTCTGTGTACACAGGCGCTTTCAGGGGATATCTCTTGTTTGTGTTGGTCTTGTTCCATTGGCAGCTGAATCTGCCCACCCCGTTGGGTTCTCCAGGGACTATCCTTCGTGCTCTTCTTGCATGCACGTTGTCTTGCATTATTTTCCTGTCCTCAGAGATGGGTACAATGGTGAGCATCTGACTCAAGCAGGTTCTTCCATGAAATTAGGAACCTATATGGGGTTCCTTATGCATCATACATTTGAGGACAGGGGTTGCTTGCTGGCAATGATCATATTTCCAGCTGTAGGAAGAGACTATATGGAAGCAGGAAAGTATCAGGTTTATGGGTAAACAGAAGTGGAGATACACAGAACAAAGTAAGGGAGGAAGGGAGTTGGGAAAGGAGAGAGAGAGAGAGAGAAAGAAGAATAAGAGGAGGATGAGGATGAGGATACGGATGTGAACAAGGGCATCTTTTCATCTCCTGGCCCTGAATTCATATACACCTACAACCTTCCTAATTACAGGAATCAACAAACCACCTTTCTTGCTTAGGCTTAATTTGGGTTTTCATTGCTTATATCCAAGCATCTCAATGAATATAGTCTTCAATGACTTTAAATTGAAAAAGTGTTAGTATTTAACCTTATTATGATTAATAGAAGATAATGCCAGAGGAAGTGCCAAGTACTAGGAAACTAAGTTTAATTCGCTTAATGATTTCATTACCTCATGTATTAATACTATTACTATTGTTATCATGTAAGAGATGAAGACAGATGGTGAAGTGACTCGCTCAGTCAGAGACATTCATCTATTAAAAGATAAACTGTCAGAACATGGACTCGTTTGGGTAAGCGAACCCCGAGAGGTGGGCTCGGCTCTGACTTCCAGCAGTAACTCCCAGTCGAGAGGGTTTGGCTCCTCAAAACCCCCAAAGAATAAATCCTGAAACTTAAAACTTTTCTGAAAAACAAAACAAACAAGGTTGAGGTGAAATAGTTTAAATAACACATTATATATGTGTTTTATACACATTAAATTAATAACATTTGATGCTGTATTATAAATTTCCTTGTACTGTCCTGTGCTCAATGGAGACTTTCAGATTTTTTTTTCTCCTTAACTTGAACTAAATATATCCAAATATGTCTTGTTTTGTCACAGGTAATGTACCCATTAAGATGAATTTGGAGATATGGTTCTCCATTCGAACATTTAATTCATTTTATGTGCCAACTGGGGAAGTTCTGATACTCACGTTCTCTCTTTTTTTTTAATTTATTTTTTATTCTCCTTTAGGTTTTCCAATGTATTTGACAAGTTTATATACCTAATAACCTATAAAAGAAAATTTGTGTGGCTGCCCAATGTCCTAGTGGAAGGCTAAGACAAGCCAGGTAGAGAGGAATGCCCGAATGGGATAAAGAGATCCTGAAGTCAGTCTTGGTGAGGTGAACTGGTTCTCTGGGTTGGCTGAAAGCAGGAACTTTATGCACATGATACCCTAGGGGACAGTGTGAGGAGCAATCAGAAAGGCAAAACCTACAGCACAATATCAGGCCAACGATGGTGTCAGGGTCGACAGCGGATACGATGTTGGAGGTTCGGTCTTTGTAGATATGCAATGAACGTGGGAAGTTACGAGGGTCTTGGCATTCCAAAGCCTTACCTATGTGCTGCAGGTACACTTTGTTCCCCCTGCAACGTGGAACATAAGAAATGTCATCCTGGTTTGTCTTTTTGAATGAAAGTTTATCTCCTCGGAGACCTCCCTTACTTCTGGGCCAGTAGGAAATATTCGATCTCAGACATTCTTGGGACTTCCTCCCCCTTTGTCATGTGAGGATCTTCAGGGTCTTACACAGTTAAGACATGGAGAACGGGGAGGGGCTCTCTGACACTCAGCTCACAATAGTCACTGACTGCAGGCTCTTTGCTTTTGCCTTTGAGGATGGGCGACTTCTTTACCAGTTCCCGGGGTGCTCTAGCTGTCCCTGATCTCTGTGAGGAATGAGGCATAAGCCTCTGACTTTGCAGTATGTATGTCCATCCCATATCCACTTCCAAATCTTGGGGTTGGCCCTCAAATTTCATCCATTCGAAGCTTCCTTTGCCCATGCATTCGACAGTCTTTGACTTCTTCCTCTCTGCATCTGAGATGACTCGGCTGTTTTGGCTGCATTACATAAAACACAAAGCTCTGAAAGGGAAAAGAAACTGTGTCTATAACAGGAGACCAAATGATATGAATAGCTCGTTCAAATATGGCTTATTTAGTAATAGGTGCCATGGGGAGGAGCAGATCCTACCTGCTTTTGATGATGTCATAGCCACATCTTTGGCTGCATGAGGGTGAAGGATGGTCCAATCACTCCTCAGCCCTGAGACTCACAAGTGATTGTAAAGAGAGAAACATCAAACCACTCAAAGCTGCCGGAAATGTAGTCCAACTTGAGATTCAGTTCTCTGAGGCCAAGGGCTAGAGAGAGACAAAGAGATAAAATCGAGCTGGAGTTTGCAGGTTAGGAAGCTCTGGGGATAGGGCAGATGAAACTTAGAAAAGAGTCCATCCCCAGGAAGTGGTGCCAAAGGAGTTTCTAGGTGGTAAGGAGCCTTTTGGCAGGTTGTACGTTTGTTTAGCCTAGATACTGTGTTTCCTTCCCTTCTCCATGGGAGACGTATTAATATATTTCTCACCTTATTAAAGTTGAACTTGGACATGTGATCTGCTTTGGCCAATGAAATGTGATTGTAGTTTTTGTAGTTGTTGGTTTTGGGGGATTCTTTAGAGATGGATTCTCGCTGTGTTGCCCAGGCTGGAGTGCAGTGGTGTGATCATAGCTCACTGCAGCTTCCAACTCCTGGGCTCAAGTGATCCTCCCTCCTCAGCCTCCTGAGTAGCTAGAACTACAGTCACACACCACCACACCTGGCTATGGAATGTGATTGAACATAGCATACGGCACATCCAAGAGAAGGTTTTAAAAGTGTGTTTGTGTGTGTGTGATTTGACTTTCTTCTTGCAAATCTACCCTCTCCCATGGGAAGAGTATACACTAAAAAGACTCTGTTACTGTAGCCTGGTTGTTGGAATCAGAGACTCAGGGAGCAAACTGGCACCTAAGCACAGCCTACCTAGATTTATTAATAAATATTTGTCATGGTAAGTCACTGGGATTTTGGGGGCGTTATTTGTTACATGGAATTGTTTAAGCAAAAGCTGAGCAATACAAGCCTGAAATAAATCACAGTTGGCTTCATTCAAAGCATGTTTGTATGTGCTTACTTTGAGCTGTTGCTATTCTAGCCATGAAGAATTAGATCAGCGAACAAAAAAATCTTATCCTCGTGGAGTTTACATTTATTGAGGGAAACTATATATATATAAATATAAAATATATATGTGTATATATGCACACATACATACACATTATTTATATAATCTCATACATATATATTCTTATATGTCAGAACTGTTATTTTCTGTAAGATTGTAAAGAAAAATGCATCTTTTAAGGTGACATCTGAGTAGAGACCTCAAGGATGTGAGAAAGTCACTTGTGCTGACCCACAGGCAAGTTTTCTAGGCAGAAGAGCAGAAATCAGTCCTGAGTGAGTCCTCAAGCCCACTGAGAGGGGAGTGCATTCTGGGAAGTGGGGGCCCAGAGCTTTGGGCAACCAATTTTCTATGAATTTTCCTTCCCTCACCAACTCAGCACATGGACATGTGGAGGACTATAGTGTATATATACTGAACATTGTGCACAATTAAATGTGTATAATTATGAATGTGGCTATAGCTATAGGCCAGTCATCTTTAGTAAATATTTTTATTATCTTCATCAAACCCTAAATTTGTTTGAAGTCCTTGATGTAGGGGAATGTAGGTTAGATTAGCTTGCTGGTTGATGGCCAGAGGGATGGAAGGATAGACTGATTTGATCATTATTGACTCTTTCTACCACGATTATTTGTTAGAGTGACAAAAACCAAATAATCGACCCCCCAAAAGAATGTTGCTTTAATATGTGTTTCTGTCTCATCATTCCATGATTTACACTTTCATATCAACTATCTCATTGAAACTTATGAGACACACTTGCTTGAATTCTCATTTTATAACCAAATAACCAAGGCTCAGTGAGACCCAGAGTCTAATCCAAAATGGCACAGTCATTGACAGATCAAGCATGTCAATGCTGGTTTTCACAAAGAATGCACTCGACACACTTGTGCTCTGAAATACAATATCTCCTTCACTCATCCTGGTGACAGAATTCTCAGGTATGATGCTTTATTCTTGTCCTTTTTCTCCTTTTCATTCCTCATTGTCTTTTTCTCTCTAATTTTCTCCACAAAATTCTTCTTGTAATCCCTCCTTCTCTATTTTATTACAGATGAATCCCTTCTTTCTAGACTACCTCATGGTAACTGTTCAAGGACTACAGAAAAGACAGGGAAGAGAAAACTTTGAGAAGTTGCTTTTGAAATTTTTAAAAAAATTTTTTTAGTTCTTGTTTTTTTTTTTTTTCCTTGTTATTGTTTGAGGTAAAATATCTAGTAACCAGGGAATATCTCCAAGGGACTTGACTGGGTCTAATTCAACCCTGTTTATATTACTTGTTGAAGATATTCAGTAGTCCCCTCTACCAGCTCTATCTTTATAGGACCCTTTCTTAGGACCCTTCCTGCACGGTGAGTATAACCTCCACCTAAGTGAGGGCAGGTTTGGTAATATGACTTGTTTTGGCTAATAAAATCTGAGCCCAAGTGACATACACCACATTTGCGTAGAAGATCCAAGAACCACCATGAGGTTTAACTGTTGCTTTTTCTGTCTACCACCAGAAAACTGTATCCCAGATAGAGGGTTCCCCTAAATTCTGAAATGAAGAAGACGACACGATGCAGAGTGGCAAGCAACCAACGGACAGCATGTAGCATGAATGAGAGACAGTACTGTGGTTGTGAGCCATTGAGACTTGAGGGTACTTTGGTATACCAGCCAAACCAAGCTCATTAATACATATAGTAAGGGTACTTTTCAGGGCCTCGTGAGCTTTCTTACGCATTCTGTCATGTGGGTCCCCTATCAATGTTCTATGCAAGTCAGATTTGTTAGTATTGTCATTTTAGATATACAGAAGTTCAGGCTTATGTGGCTTGCTAGAAAGAAAAAAAATCCTCATTTAGGAAATGGAAAAAATAACCTTCGTGAAGTTCTCTGGATTCTCCTTTTAGCTCTCTGTCCTTAATCATATCCTGCTACATTGATGAGCTAAGTCCAGGCAGTGCATGGGCTCATTAGAAGCTACATTAAACCATTCAGGATACTAAGTGCACTTACTATGATAAGGACATGAATTATTAAGCATTATCCCAGTGACCTGGAAAGTTCATGTAAAGGGCCTTCCTTATACCACACTGCTTTTTATTCACCCAAGAGGCCTCATCTCAAAGAAGTGTTGGGCATGGTGCATCTCAAGTTACAGAAGTGGGTAAGGTCCCTTTTCAGCTGTCAGCCCAGCGATGAATGGGACCAGCTGTGTCAGATGCTGGGGAGAGGAGAGCAGGTCAGCAAATCCCTATTTATAGAGAAAGAGCAGAGTCAGAGAGATGACTAGGGAGGGTCCTGAACCGAGCCAGGCAGGCACAGACCCAAATTAGGGTGGAGGAAAATTTAACAATAGAGCACCAGGAAATAGCAAAGAACTGAGCTGGGAGTGGGAGAGCGAGATACATTACCCAAGAAATTAAGAGGTATCTACTCCAAATCTAGAAGAAAGGGGCCAGAGAGTGTAATCACTAACCCCACAGACGTTATTATGACTCTTCGAGCTTCAATTTGTGGGTAAGAAAATTGGATTGAGTATTTACATTTGAGATATTTCAGTTAAGCTATGATTCTGCTTTTTGCTTCTTATAAAATCTAATTTTTTTTCCACTCTTAATGTTACCTCAGAACAACCACTTCTCTTTCTCTCTCTCAAATGAGATACTATATGAATTCTTGCCAGAAATACCAAGTGAATGCCCAAGCCAGCTCTCTGCTCGGATTTATCTTCCGCATTGACTCAGAGTAACAGAGCCATACATTAAGGAACAAAGCTCTCTGCTGGGGTATTTATAACCTTGTCTTTTAAAACATTTGGCAGACGTTCAGACCCTCCATATGTTCACAGTATTAAACTTTACCATAAAAGGAACTGACGAGTTACATTTGAAGAAAGCTGGTATTGTATGGTCTGAAAGTCTGGCGGTTTTGAAAAAAAAAAAAATAATAATCAGGTCCAACTTGAAATAACAGACGTTCTGTGATCCCGCTGAAAGTTGAAATCCCACACAACAAAGTCCTGCTCTCCCTAACACTGCAGATGTCATATTTCAGGAGCATTTTTAGTGACTCAGAGCAGACACGTTGAGCTTCTGAGCCTGGTTTAATAAGGACACATTCCTGAGTGGTGAGGGCTACAAAGGCAGGCTGTGGAACAGGGCACTGTGGGCCGGCCCCGGTGTGCACTGTTCCTTCCTCCCAGCACTGTGAAAACCTTGCAGAAGTAGGGAAGTCTCCTGGGCGGTCAAGGTCCCTTCAGTAGGTACACGGTCACATCTATGGGGATATAGGAAGGAAATACTAGAACCTATATTTGTATTCGTGTATACAAATGAAATTTACATCCATTTATCTAAACATTTTTAGAAAATAATTTTTTTTCCTGATATTTAGTTATTAATTGAAGCTGGCACCATCAGTCTAACCATCTTTCAGAAGGTCCTAGATCTTAAACAATCTTTGATGGGTCCTGGGAAAAGGTGAGAGTTCTCTAACTTCACAAGTTTGGCACTTATTCTACCGCTTGTGTTGTGAAGTCCTGTCATTGGGAGCTGCCTAGTTAAGTGGATTTATGGCTTCCTTAAGGTGGGTTTGATCAATTATCTAATTTTAAAAGAAGTGGATTTTGCAAAATAGCTGAAAAGAGAATATGGATTGAAAATAATAACAATAAGACAAGCAAAAGGGAACCACAAGAGAAGAAATTGCTACTCTAAGTATGAGCCTTTGGCAGCCACATTTCAAATTAATATAACAGAAGCCAAGGCAGATCTGTGATGAATTAGGTAAACCAAAAAATGATCTATCTGAAATAGAGTATTCTGAATTGGATTCTGGAACAGAAAAAGGGCATTAGTGGAAACACGTGACATCCAAATAAAATCTGTAGTTTAGTTAATAGTGTTGTATGGATGTCAATTTCTTACTTTTGACAAACTATTACGTAAGCAGTTAACATTAGGAGAAACCCGCTGAGGGTATACAGGAACAGTCTGTATTACCTTTACAAATTTTCTGTAAATTTAATAAAAGTCTTATTAAAAGAATTTAAAGTGAACTGAAGATGAAAAATTATAAAACTAAAAATCTTGGCAATTAAAAAAAAATGCCAATGAACTATAAAAATTTTGAAATTCTAACCA
>RJWJ010017490.1:0-32908 GCA_004363605.1 Indri indri
AAATATTAGCTCTGTTACAAAGTCAGGGAAGTAAAGTAGCAATTGTATATTGTTTTGATCATGCAGAGAATTCTTTAAAACAGGTATTTTCTTTTGTATATATTATTGATCAGAAGGGAATAATTCAAGTAAAAAGTTTGACTAATTGGTCATTAAAATGGTATTTTGGAAATGTTAAAAATTCATTAAGTTCTTTGATTTATTTCTTATGTGAAAAAGATTTCTGCCCAGTAATCTTTTCTTCACGATACACATCACATATGTTTCTGTTTAGGTAGACTCAAATGGGTCCAGGGGAAGAAGGAAGGATTTTTCTAAATAGATAACAGGCACTGTTAAGAACACATGAGTTGTCAGAAATGATATCACCACAGTTACCATGCCAAGCACTAAGAAGGAGGCATTTGAAGATCACACGAACATCATCTTTGTAACAATGGATTACCTTGTTTTTGGGTAGAATTTGAAATAATGCCTAAAAATCTTTTCATAAGCATGCAGTATCACTCCTCTCATATGCCAACATTTTTAGTTTTTCTAATTATTTAGAGACAGCTTCAATATACTTATTTTTGATGTGGTTTTTTGAGGAGAGCTGATGGAGAAAGTAAAGATATATCTGTATACATGAATTGGCATACATTGATTCCCCTTCTACACGTATCTTTTAAACACCAAGATTTTATATAACACATAGTGCTTAAAGAAAGCAAGCCCCGCCCCCACCTCAGAGATATAGAATTAACGTAGATTTAAAGGAATAAAACAAGAAAGACGAATTCAAGGGGCTACCCATACAATGGGGATATCATTAGAATGCGGAATGCCCTCCTGGAAAAACCATTGATAAGCTGGGTCATAGGACTTTCCACAGAGAAAGGAAAGTGGGCTCAGACATATGTGAGAACCAGACTTTTAGTAAGGATTTCTTTTTTGCAAGATTTGGGATAATTTTTCAAATCATTTACATGTAAGATTTTTAAAGTTGCAGGATAATAAATAAAGAGCTAAGTCTTCACGGGGGCAACTAGACAAATGATTTGCTAACTTGGTCGAAGGAATTAAGGGAAAAGGTGCTTGGATGGCATCTGAATCACCCCTGCTTCCAGAGCTGCAGTAGAGTTACCAGTCCCTGCTCCTTGAACTTGCTGGTGGCTCTGTCACTTGCTCTGATCAATGATATATGAGCAGACATGATGCATGCCACATGTGGGATGTAACTGCTGGTGAGACACCCTTTGCCCATCTCTCCTGCTGCATGGCCTTTGGGGAGACTGTGCTAATTTGAAGGTGCCATATTGGTCATGCAACCTGGAGGGCTGAGACTGTGGTAAGAAATGAACTTTGGTTGTGTTAAATCTCCAAGAATTTGGGGATGTTTAATACTACCATGTAACCTAGCTTACTCTGATTAACAAACTACTAACCGAATTACGAAGAAGTATTTATGTTGTACACCATAAATATACACAGTATTTGTCAATTAACAATTAATATTAAAAAATAAGGAACATTTGCAGTTGGTGTGTTATTTACTTTCAAAGCACAAGAGAGTCAGCTGAAAACTACTAAAAATGGTATGATAATTCAGTAGGTTGTCTGGTGCAAAATAAATACACCAAATAAATAGCCTTCATATATATAACAAACAATAAGTGTAAAGGTATAATAGAAGAAAAACGCCTATTTATGGTCATACTCTCAAATTAAGAATATACCTAGGAATAAAATTAATGAGACATGTGCATAATATACATGAAGAAAATTTTAACGCAATAAAGAACTCAAAGGAAAACTTGAACAAAATTAAAAGCCCATTATGTTCACGGCTAGGAAGACAGAGCATCATAAAGATTTAAGAATTTTATGTGAATTTGGAAATTTCATGTAACTCAATTAAAATATGAAGACAAGCTCATTCTAGAATTTGTATGATAAAAATCAAGAATTCCAGGAAAATTCTAGGAAAGAGTATTGGGGAATAGGTTAGCCCTAACACTTACTAAAATATATTATAAAGTTATGACAATCAAACACTGGCGATTCTGGTGGTTGACTAGGCAGACAGTAAGTGGATTAGAGTAGAAATTTAGAGATAAACCCGAATAGATACAAGGAGTTAATATATAATAAAAATGGTATTTTAAGTCAGTGGGAAAAGATGGAACATTCATTAACTAACAAACGGATAATTATCATGAAAAATATCACATCTCTATCTTACTCCTTACACTAATAATAAAAATGGTAGATGGGTCAAATTTCTGACAGTTAAAAAAAAAATCACTAAAATACTAGAAAAATCCAACAGTCTCAGAGTAGAAAAGGTCTTTCTAGTGTGATATAAAGCTCAGAAAAACGTAAAAGATGAAAAATTTTAGTCACATAAAAATAGACATTTTCTAGGTCACAAAAACCCCACAAAATCAAAAGGTAAATAAACTATAAAGATATTTGCGATTCATATGATAAAGTTATCCTTAATATAAAAAGATTTATAAATCAATATAAATACCAACAATCCAATAGAAACATGAGCAATGGCTTTGAACAATTCATATATAAGTATATAAACAAAGATACGAAGCAAGAAAAATTCAAGAAAACAATATACTGAGATATTATTTCCATAGATTAGCAAAGATCAAAACTGTAGCTGAGAAACAATGTTGATGAGGATGTAGAGAAATAGGAACTTGTTTGCATTTCTGACAGTACAACAAATAAAACCTCCAGGGGAATAATTTGGCAGTGCTTGTGTTATATATATTTTAAAAGCTTATATTCTTCAAACTGTTAAGTTTAACTTCCACAAATTTGTCTAACAGATATACTCACACATCTGTGAAATGAGTTATGGCCACATATAGTCCAAAAGCCTGTTTCTATAATAATAATGATGATGAGAGTGAAAAGTAACTTCAATGACCAAAAAGAAAGTGCCAGTTTCAAGAAAAGTATGATACATCCATACAGTGGAATACTATGTAGCCTTTATAAAGAATAAGGCATCTCTCTTTGTACTAATAGGGAATGAGCCACAAGGTATATTGTTAAGCATGAAATGCAAAGTTCAGAACAGTGTGTACCTTATGCTAATATTGCTGTGTGTGTTTGTACCTGTGTGTGTGCATGGTTATTTTGGAAAAGTAACCTAGAGCCTTAGCAATAATGGTTGCCTCTAGGGATAGAAACTGGAGTAGTGTGTTCACAGGTAGGAAGAGGACTTATCTTTCTGCCTTATGAATTTCATTACTATGTGATTTTATCATCTACCAAAATAATTTAAATCATCTCTAAAAGCAAGACTAGCAAACAAAAAGTAAGCTTAAAGATTCTGCAGAGAGCGCTGCTTCACTAAGTGTGTTAGCAATCCTAATAGAATTCTAACAGAAAAATGGCCCTTGAGGGTTGATTGTTCACAATGATTTAACTGTTGGATGACAGAGCATTTCTACTCTGCTTTCACCTCTCCCAGCTGGTCTGGATTATCTACTCTTCCATATAGAAACTTACACTTTTTGTGTACATGTGCACAAGAGGAGTTGGAAACGGAGTTGCGCTTGCTTGATACTTTGCTGGTTGAGTTGGCTGGTAACTTACAAGGCAAGGGGATGGACATAACACTCTACGCCGCCTGACCAGCCCCTCGGCACCCTTCTTATGGGTATCTCTAAGAAGGAAGAATGCACCCATCTTCCTCGCCCCAGTGGGTGGAAGTTTTGCATCAGATTTATTTCTGAACGGAATTCAGAAACATAAGCTTCCCCAGTTTGTTTTTAGTGATGAGAATATAGCCTAAAGCATGTTGGCATTTGGAAATAAAGTCGAAGGAGAGCGCTAGGATGAAGACGGATTGGTATACGGGAGCAGAAAGAACAAATAGAAACACCTGCTGGGTGGTGGGCACCGTGCTAAGCATTTCAGAGCCCTTTCATTTATTCCTCGTGACAACACTAAGAAGTATGTATTATTAATTCCGTTTTATGCTTTAAGCAGCCGAGACACGGAGCAAGTGCAGCCCTGCAGCTGGTAAGAGGCGAACCAAGTTGCCCACCTACCTCTCCTCGTTTGCCCTGCACCAGAGGTTCGGCCGTCATTTGACATCTTTGCTCAATTCTTCCTCACTTTCTTCATTTCACATTTTGTAGAACATTGTTATTCCTGAGTAGAAGTTCATCCAGGCTAGGGAAAATTTTCATGCTATGAGCTCAAGAGAGGAACTCAAAGTCAAATGTGGATGCTCTTCCAAACAGGAAAAAGTCTGGCGGGTGATTCGCTAAAATCCCCACTCGTTCACATCCTTCCTCGAAGAAAATAAGATTTTATGTTTACCATTTTTAAGCACCTTAAGGAATTTTATTGTCAAGTTTTAAGTCATTTCTCAATACAATGGCTGGCACTGGGAAGAAATGTTCTTTATTCCTGCTTTTTGAGAGCTTCTGGAATTTTCTCAAGCTGACATTCATTGGATAGTCATGACATCTAGAGACAACTGAGGTATGGTTTCCGGGTTGGAGATGGTAGGTGAGTCCTGAGCCCTTCAGGTCACCAGGGTGCACACACAGAAGAGTATCAGGTCCAAATTACGATTTCCAAATACACGTATGTGCTTTTGAACCAGCGTTTCCTGTAGCCCTAGTTTAGTTTGTTCAAACTCACCGTGAGCTTGGCTTTGTTTCTAATGAGGAGAGGTGCCTTTGTTAATTCTAAAGTCTTCCATTTAGCAACAGAGTTCTAAATGTCAGGCTCAGTCTGGAAGTGATTACTCATGGGAATAAAACATGATCAGTATGTATTCTGAATGAATGTTCACAGCTGTGTTTTTTATTAAAGAAATTCGGTGAGAAGAGTTTTAACACTGCACTATAGTTGAGAATCTTGAGGTGTATAACACCGGCAATTCCAAATTAGAGCTCCCTTGGCAACTGTCACTCTGTGACACCACGTTTTATCTAACGAGGCATAAAAATGTGCATTGTGTACTCCAGGGCTCCTTCATGTGTTTGGGGAATGAGAGTTAAGGGGAGATTGGGAACCATCTCTTTGAAATCTTAGCTATCATGTTTTCACCTCTGCCGTTCTCTTTATCTGCAGCTATATTTTCTGCAGCTCTCATAATTCAGTAATTCTAAGGCATTGCTTATGCTGTAAGCGCTGTAAAGATACAAGTCAGTTCTTTCTCTTATCGCATCTCTCCCACTCCCGTTAATTTCTTGTCCAATCCCTAGGAACTTCTGGAGCTATCAACAGTTTCTATGTTTATGCTTGTCCACATCTGATTCATTTTATGAGCTGTTGGTTTAGTGGCTACAAAATGCTTTATAGCATCTAGTGACAATCTCTATCTAGTGGATCTGGTTTTGACTGCAGTCACTAGTGTCCTGTTACTTTAATGAGGGAAGGTGCATCATGATGTTGGCTCCTGTCTTTCTACAGCGAGGGGACCAGTCACTACTGAATAGAGATCCAAGTGGCCTCCAGTCCAGACAGTGGGGGTAAGGATTACCTCTCTGCCCAGACAGCACACACCTCATTGCCTAAGATTTAGCACAACCCCTACTGAAAAAAGTCACTGAAGATTGCATATTGTTGGGTGGTCTTCACAATTGCTACCTCCGAGTTTCAGAAGGTAACTCAGCTTGCAAATGCCCTTCCATTCAAAGTGTGCACTGAACAAACATTAATTCCTCAATCCCTTCCCCCAGATGGAGCCACACAGATGGGCTGATTAAAATCATAGGTCTGTGTTAAAAGAAAATTATTGCACTAGAGGCAGCATTTGGGGAAAGTGGGCGATGGATTGGGGAAAAAAAAAAATAACAAACAAAAGCAGATGGAGTGTCTTGCTTGGCAAGGTACTATTCTATTATTCTGTTATTATTTAACTTCTGAAATGGGAGAACGTAGAATAATAGTAGGTACAGGTTTGTCAGTAATAAAACATCAGGTAAAACTCCTTCAGGGAAAAGACGACTAATAGGCTATTGTTTAATAGCTTTACAAAAGCTTTTTTTTTTTTTTTTTGTCTCAGTCATGCCTTGCAGGGTTTGTTTATGCGAAGAACTACTGCATAACATGACGTCGTGTGCGACGTGTCCAGATTCCTAAAGCAAATGCCTCCAATTAGTATTTCGAAGTGGAGTACACTGGGCCCGCCAACATTCTCGCTGGAAAACAGTTCTTTGGAAGAGTTCTGCTATCTTTAAACACGCTGGATCTTTTGTCGGAGAGACTGTTATTCTCAAAGTAACTTAGTTTATGTAATCCAAAAAGAATGTAGCTCAAGAAACAATGATCTTGCAGTTTATGTTGCAGAAAGCATGACAGTTAAGACATTTAGCTGATATGATATAAAGGGAGACTTAATCAAAGGAGGTAAAAATCTTTAAAAGGAGGTTAAAAACAGGTCACAGATTTTCTACAGAATAGAAGGGCCCTAGCATGAAAAAGCAAACACATCCATTCATCTAATAATTTGTAAGCTAGCTTTCAAGAACAGGGGCGCTTTTTGTGAACACAACTCTATTGTAAACCATGGGGGAACATTCTTGACTTCAAGCTGTTTTCAGGGGATAGGAAAATGAACCTGGGTAAGAGGACAGAGAAGGCCAGAACCAAAGAATGTTCAGGGCAGAGGCCCAAAGTTAGGGTATGGGAGAAGTTGGGGGCAATTGCCCAGGAACCCAAAGATTCCACATGCACTGACTCTCGGGGGAGAAAGGAAAACCTTGTCTTCAAATCATAGCCTATCAATGCAATTCGATTAAAAACATGAGACCTCTCTGTTCTTCAGAAGCTTTGGGCTCTTAAAATGAGAAGGTGTCTTTTATAGTCATAATCCTGTTCTAGAAATCCTCTTCTCTCTAGCCACACCTGTACGGGAAGGCCGCCCGATAAAGAATAAAGTTTCACCGTCAGATATGTGAGTATACGCACAGCCACTTTTAGCCCAGGGACTGTAGATAAGCAACTCGACATCTCCACATTTGATTTATTCATCTCCAGGATGCAGATCATGCTCCCACTTCATAAATCCCGGGGGTGGCCTGGTGAGACACACACATAGCCCAGATCTGGTGGAGCGGTTGTCATATGGTAGGTCTCCATAAATGAGTTTCTTTCCCTCCCTTCCGTCTGTCTCCTGTTTTGCAATGGGAGCCGCTTAGTCCATCTGATAATAAAATATTTGGTTCTGCAGACGCAAGGATCCTGACAACATTTTTTTGACAGTGCCGTGCAGGGTTTGCTGTTTTTAAGAAGATCGGGTGAGAATGAGTCATCTGCAAGGTCCCAAATAATATGTTAAATACTAGGAATGTAGCATGGCTCTATTTTGACAGAGCTTGTATTCTGATAGAAAGCGAAAAAGAATTCCATTTCTAAGAGGCCATGTAGAAAGTTTAATTAAAAGCATAGAAGCTGAAGGGTTCTGAGAGCTCAAAAGATCCAAGTGGATCCTGTTGCGTTCAGGGTGGCATCTTAGACCACAGAAGTTCCTCTCCTCCTCCTCTCTGTGGTTCACTTTGGTATATCCTACCGCATGAGTCACCCTCCACTGAGATTATCGTTGCCTGGTGTCAGGTGCTGAAACATCAATGAAAAAACACCTGTGCAAGAGCTTTGGCATCTATAGTAATAGTTCTCTTGGCTTCTAGTTCTCAGGGCTTTGCCTCAGCTCTCTGCACGCTGGGGAACTGACCTCTGGGGGTCCCTCTCCCTCCTCTGCTCTCAGATGTCATCCTGGCAGGTACAGTGAGGACACTGGGAAGCAGACTGGAGACAACTCGCTCATGTCGTATGAGCTGGCAAGCAGCTAAAAATGTCATTAACACTGGAACATAACCACCTTACTCTAATCATCCCTAGAGAGCCGAAAATTCTACACGTTACCCCTTCCTTCTGAGGGTTGATGCATTTATTCAGAGGTTTTACTGGAAACTATGAGGCCCTGAGATACGTCTTATGAACCTGTCTCAAGTTTGCTCACTACCTTTTAGGAATAAAATGAAGGTATTTCGGAGGGCTGCAGAGTGCAGGGGGCCTCTCTGCCCATTTTTATTGGGTGGCCTGAGAACTCTGACTCCTTTTACGAATTCCTTATTCAGGTCTAACAGCCACTCAGGTGATTGCTTCTTAAGTGCCAGAGACATAGAGTTTGGAATTACAGGGACTCTCCAACAGCGTGTTCTTATTTCAAAAAGCCCCATGGCCTGCCTGGTGCTAGGGTTTAAGAAATGACGGGAGAATATAAAAAAAAAGCCTTTGGGCCCTGTAACATTTCACATGCTGTCAGGGTGCTAACAGGAAAATACTCAGCATCTTAGAATTCTATTGTAAACACGTGATTAAGGATTGATTTTTCAGGATTTGAGGGCTCCAAAATTAATATACAGAAGAAAGCACATTTTAATAAGCTGTCAATGAAGTACACCAAACAGAAAACATACTGCCTGCCTGTGATCAGAGCAAGCGGCTGAAGAATTATTCCGTTTCAATTCAATAATATAGGGACCCTTAAAAGCATTAAACATCAAGTTCTAAAATGAGAAGAAAAAAAAATGAATAAAAATCTATAGCAAAAAGACTAAACACTAGAGGGAGAATTCAAGAAAATCTGTTTATTTGTAATCATGTTTTTTTGTTTCCCTTATGGAAGCTTTGTCAGCAGCTGATATGGGTCTCACATGCATGAAGCTGTTAATCACGTTTAGGAAATTTGCACGCTGTTAACTGCATATGAAACTCATTTTGGTCGGGCAGATTTACCACCCTGGATCAGGCTTATCTCATTTATTGTGTACTGATCACTAATACCAATTCCTTCTAACAGGAATACATGAGGTGGTCTTGACTTGAAAATAACCCTTTCCTGTCGAATGAGGACCCTGGTGTAGTTGCCTGTTGTTTGGAGAATCGATAATTCTGAAGCTCCCAATCTGCAATGTATTGTAAATCAATAAAGCAACTAACATGCTTCCCAACTGAGTGTAGACACACAAGAGCATCAACTTAATGACAGTCAATTCAAGGTGGGGAAAAAAAAGTCTACGTTAACTTTTCTTTTGGATCAAGTTGGGAACAAAATCCAAAATGTCTCTCTCTTTCTGGGCAAAAGCAGAATCTTTGACCTTGTAAGTCCGCAGGGGCGAGTGAAACTGGCTGTCGTGTTGTTACACTCCACTGCACTGCGCCAGGTTTGACTCTTGTTAGCAGCCAACTTGGTACTTATAGAAAAAAAAAATTCATCCCATGAAATAGCTGCGATGACCAGAGCTTTCAAAGCAATGAACTGGATGGAACGAAGAACTCGTGCTGCCTCAGAGAGACCCCAACACTCAGCTCCACCCTGTCCCTCTGGGGCTCAGGATGACACTGCATGTGCTTTGTACCTTTTGCACGTCTCCGATGAGGGATGGAGAAGAGAACAGAATGGAGAGTCCGGGCTAAGGATTGAAGGAGGAGGGCACAGAGAAGAAAGGCAAGCTCTAGGAGGCTGGCCCTACAAGGATGCTTTCTAAACCCAGCCTGAGTTACCAATGATCAAGTAAGGAGTTTTCACTTCCACCCCGAGGCTGTTTCATTATGGGGAAAACCTTGCTGTTCAGGGCTTCAAGATTTGAAGTTTAGAAACTTCCCTGCATCCCCAGCTGATCCAGCAAAGCATGATGCTTTTGTTCTACAAAAATATACGGCATTATTACTGTGCTTCTGAGATTCGCAGTGTTGCCTCCTGTGTAAATGGGATTAATATCAGTACCCACTGGAGTGTCTTGTAAAAGGTTGCCACGAGCATCAAGCGCATTAATACGTAATGGCAGCTGCCCAGAGGACAAGGTCAGCGAATGTCGTTGCTACCGTTCCTATGGTTATTACGGCCGCATTTCCATAGTTAGAATTGCCCTTGGATAATACAGCAAGTGGATTAAAGGCCAAATGTGGAAATCTTTCATTTATCTATCAATACTATGCCTACAAGCTTAGAGAAAAATCTCTCACCTTCCCTAGGTTTTTACTTAGTTGTTATCTAATTAAACTGAGAATGAGGGAAAACTTTAAAAGAAAAAGAAGTCATAAAAGGGCAGTGCGAAGACTGAGTTTTTTAGTTTATATTATGCTTAATTTTTTTTGGGAGGGGGGAACTTGAAGAAATGCTCCCACCTGGACTTGGAGAGGATGCTGTTGGTAAATGAGCAGGCTAAATACATGTGACATCTTATTTTATTATTAACTAAAGTGGCAGCACCAGGACTTTTCCTCCTGCCATCTGCCTTTTGTCCCCTCGTTCTCTGGAGGGAGGTGATTATCCATGAATTATTTCAGCAGCGCACAATTTCTCTCAAAAATTTTGGAGCCCGGGATGACTATCTTAATTTGTCCAATTACAGGAAATCATCTGAATATACTATGCGATGTGGAGATTTCTAGTTCTACTGGGATTTGAGGTGGTATCCTCTGGGGTTTTCTGCAATCAACATCTATAATAGCACCAGGACTAGATTTCTATCCTGAAAACATGGTGCAACATTCATTTGTGTCATTGTGACGACTCCTTATGCATCGATTGACCAAAGTAGCCAGATGTGATGTGAACTGATTAAGGTGGCCAGACCTACTGACTGTACTGAAAACCCAGACCATTTGGATTGTGTATGTGCAGACTGAATTTTTTAAGTGACCGAGATGATGCAATGGGAGCATGATGGTGACTTGTGACTGTGGCTCACATGTTCTGGAATAACGGTGAAGGGCTAAAGATACAGAAAGGTATTTCTGGTTGAGGAATGTAAAAATTGATCCAGAGCGGACTTCTGGTGTGGATTGCAGAAATTTGTAGGTAAGCTCAGCTCTGATCCATGTCAGCTGTCACTAAAGCAAAGGACATGATAAAAATGAAGCAAAGGCCACAGAGACGGGGATCAGTTTGTCACCCTTGGGAATATTCGTCCCACTGACCGCTGCCTATTCTTTCAATACATCCTGTTTTTTCTCATTCCAAGCCACGTAGTAAAACAAACAAAAACCAAATAAATAAATAGCATAAATCATCAATGGGAATGCAGAGACAAGAGTACCGGAGTCATTCCAGAAAGACCTGCTGAACCCGGCTTCATGGGAGTTCCATCAGCTGGGCTCTCCACCTGCTTCGGTGCTGGGTTAAGCTCCTCAGCTCTGCAATCAGATCCCCTGGGTCCTGGGCCGGGCTTTCCAATCTAGCTCATCGGCTGACACTGGGCAGTTCACTTAACCTCTGCCTTTCAACTTGCTGATCAGTAAATTGAGTATAATAGACCCCACCTCATGGATTTGTGGTGAGAATTAAATGAGGAAAAAATGACATAAGGCTCTTAGTGCAGTGAACGGAACATGGCAAACGCTCGGCGCATGTCGGCTCTTTTTCCACCCTCGTCACTGTCAGTCTTTCAGAATGTCTTTCCTGTCACTGTCTATCGACTGCGTAGGGTCCTCCTGCTTCTTAACCCCTAGGGTCGGCCCTGCTTCTGGGCTCCTCCCCGCACGCTGGAAGCTACTGGTGCTGCTGCACCGTTCCCGAGCGTAGCTCTTGTTGCAGTGGTTTGGGTGACTGCTGTGGCCAGGGAAAATGGAGTGACAGTCCCCTCTGCCTCAGGGAAAGAGGCGTCGTGCCATTAAAACACTGCCAGCATGACATAATTCCCACTGCTGAGATTAGCATCTCTGCAGAGTCAGAATACAGTATTAGTGGAGATAACTCAGAGCAAATTAAATGATTACTCTGCAATCAACTTGCAAACTGCCCTTTTACTTTTAGGAAAATATGGAGCTCTTTTCTGACGCGTGTTTATTACACAGATTACCCACATTTGCTGCCCTCTGGAGAAGGAGCAGGGGCTGCTCTGGGTGCTCTCCGCAGACAGGTTTCCCATTGTGGCCAACAGAGACGGCTGGACTGTTATTCACAGGAGCAAATTCCACAGGCGGCATCTCCCGCACAGCGAGAGCTTTTCACCCACTTGCATTGCTCAAAGTGAGGCCGCCTGTGGCCTTAAAGAGGCCCCCACGCCACCTGCTCCCAAAACCAGGTGTGCAAACACACACGCTGCCCCTACCGCACCGCTGGTCTTCATCTCAGCATCGAAATGTTCAGTTCTTTCCCCAAATCTATGACAATAACCTTGGCATTTCAAAAGAGCCACTCCACCCTTCCGGGTGACGAATCCTTCACTGAGTTGTTGAAAATCTTCCAGGGGTGGAGAACCTGTGGCCTTGGGGCCCCATGTGGCCTTTTGGATCCGTGAGTGCGGCCCTTTCAACTGAATCCAAATTTTACAGAATGAATCCTTTTAATAAAGTTTGGATTTGCTTGAGGGGCCGCATTTGGGGGACCTGCTGTAAATGAATATTTTATTAAATATCCATTTGAGATCTGCTTCTAAAATGACACAAAACAATGAATGCACCGCCCTGGCGGTGCTTAGCCCCGGCCACACCGCAGAATCACCTTGGTGTTTTTACGGGGTGGCTAGGCCTTGGCCCCAGTGACTGTGGAGAGGGGAGCCAGGGCCTAGGACTGAGCTCGTCCCAAACCCCTCACAGCCTTTCCAATGCAGGCAGGCTGTGAACCACTTTTATTTTCTCACTGCAAATATTCTCAAGGCCCTACATGAGAAATTCCTTTCAGAATTTTGGGTTAGGAAATGTTCCTTTCTGACGATTCCCTGTGCTTTCTTGTCCCCAGTAGCGAGACTTATGCAATACACCCTTGGGATCATTGAATGCAATCCTATGAGTTGGGCTTGGCCTCTTGCATGACATGATAGTACTGATGCTCTAAATACAAGGGAGATTTCATCAGAAAAATTTCACGCTGAGGGTCCAGCAAGTGCAAAGGCCCTGAGGTGGACAGGAGCCAGCCTCTTTCAAGGAAAGGTGCGGAGCATTGAGACGAAGTGAGAGAGTAGCAAGGGGAGGGGCTGCGTAGGAGCAAGGAGCCAGATCGTTCTGCGCCTGGAAATGGGTTCACTCCTAGGGCATTTGGGAGCTGTCAGCTGGTTTTAAGCAGGGGAGTGACAGTATTAAATTTATACTTTGAAAAGATCCTTCAAGCTGGATTATAGATAATGGATTAGAAAGAGGCAGGCTTAGAAACCAAAAAGTAGTATGTGGCAGCAATCCAGGCATGAGATGACTGTGGGCTAAATGAAGGTCACAGCCCCGAGGGTTGCGAGTGCTGTTCATACTCAAGAAGTATTAAGGAAGCTGAGTTCAAGATTGCTTTGATTTAGGGAAGGAGTCAAGAGTCATGTGCAGGGTTGTTTCTGAGCCTTGCGCTTTCTGGTTTCAGCACAGAAATTCAGTACCAATCGGGAAAGAAATTGGGCTGTTATGGGATTGGAATATTAATGTCAATTAGACGCGCACCCTTTCTGGCAATGCTCCTGAACTCTGGTTTCATGGTTACTTAGTCCCAGCAAAGCTCTGTGCTTTAGTTCTCGCTGGCCTCCCTCTCCTATACTTTGTTCTTTCTCCCCTCCCGCTTTCCAAAGCCCAACGCACTGTGGAGTCTCTGGTTTATTCGTGTTCCTAAGAGGAAACTTGGGGGGCAGCTGCATCTCATGGTTAAAGCCAGGATTCTGCAGTCGGACAGCTTCCAAAGCCCAGGTTAGCACTTATCAGCTGTGTGGTCTTTGGCAAGTGACTTAACCTCTTTGCACCTGTCTTGCTTTCAAAATGGGGTTAACGGCCTTTCCCTCGTGGTGGTGGTGTAGTAAATGACTTACCATCCAGGACAGTGCCTAGCCCAGGGTGAATCAATAAACATGAGCTGTTACTTTGGCATTCCACATATACCTGACTTTCCTCCAGCCCCATTTTGCAAACCCGTATTCCCGAAATCACCACCAAAACTCGTTCTTTCAGATGTATCTGCCAGGGATCTGAGAAACTACATGATGTATATGAGTCGATATTGGCCCAGCCAGGAATCGTTCCAGTTTGAAAAGAGAAGTGGAGAGAGGAAGCAGCAGTAATCGCTCTCATTCTCTTAAGGGTGCTGTGTCCACAACACCCCTTTCTGCCTAAGTGTGCTGGCTGCATAATGACACGACCCTCATAGCAGGATTTCTCCCGTTAGGCTTTTGACAGAATCTCATTAACTCATCCAACAAATACTAAGCATTTTCTACAGAACCTGACACCTGGAAGCAACCTTTATATAACCCCTTTTTTCTCTACACCAGGCAGTGCCTAGAAAGATCGAGAATTATTTCCATGGCATCTTTCCACTTCCTCCAAGCAATAGGTACTGAATTTGCTTTGTGAAACTTTTATATAATGAAAAAGCAAAACAAAACAAAAAAACCAAACCAAAATAAAACCTTTGAATCGATGGCAGGGCTTTTCACTTTCTAGAATACAGTCAACGATTATTATTGGTGGCAGCCATGTTCTATAAAAGTGGCCACAAACAGTGAACTAGGGAACACTGCATCATTGCTCCTAAGGGGAAAACAGGGTTAGTTTCCTGTGAGCCTCTGATCACAGCATCTTCATCAGTCTGTCAATACCCGGTCTTACTGTGTTTCTGTTCAAATACACCTCATTTAATATGTATGGTTGATTCATTAACATTGAACTTACGGCCAACAGCACCATAACACATGATTAAAGAAAGCTTATCTAATACAGATTTTCTCGATAAGGTGAATCACGGCTTTCTTGCTCTTAGACACATTAGACTTCCTTCAACACCACTCTTGGGAGCCATTTTAAACAGCTAAATCATTAACAAGAAGCACAAACAAGTGGGAAAAATGGCACTCGATAGTCCATGAAGACGACACTTGTTTACAGTATGAGGGCTGGAGCAAGGAGGCACAGTGCAGTCTTGTTGGACCATCAGATGACTCAAGTGTCCCACTGCTTTGTCCGGGAATGACGTCACAAGAGCCACAAGTATTGATTTGGGGGTTACACACACACTTTAATGAGCAGGTGAATTGATAATTAGGGAATCCATGAATAGTGAAAATGGACTATCCTTTTATACATCTTCCCAAAAATTGGATTAAGTGTTTTGTGTCTCTACTTTATGGCTTTGTAAATTAAAGCAGAGGAGAGTGAATAGGTCACACCATTGTATATTGGGAACTAGAGCTCAGTAGACCTCATTTATTGATAGGAAAACGGCTCCCAGGGTGAGGAGCCAGGAGCCAGGCTGTCTTTATTAATCTGAACTAATCGGTACCATCAAGTTCTTCAGAGCTTGCCTCTTCATCGGTTCCTATCTCTTTATCACCGCCCGTCATCTTATGGTAAAAGTGTTATGTGTAGAAAAGCTCTGTCTTGCTACATAAATGCTTTGGTCTGCTCCTTATGTATGTCTGTTTCCTAAAGTGTGTATTTTATTTACCAACTTACCTCTGTCTGGGCTC
Organism: Indri indri; assembly: GCA_004363605.1. Taxonomy (NCBI): domain Eukaryota; kingdom Metazoa; phylum Chordata; class Mammalia; order Primates; family Indriidae; genus Indri; species Indri indri. Next base: position 15,414 of record RJWJ010017490.1, read on the forward strand.
TGGCCAATACTTGCAGAGAGAAAATTCTGAATTCACTATCCAGCTTCCAATCGGTGGCTTATAAACCCGGGTAACCTGCCTTATCTTAATAGCATGATAGCAGCTGGCAAGGGCAGTAACACGAAGATAAGGCTGGACTCATCTCTCTCCCTGTCAACAGGCCTAGACTCGTGAATAAGTGACTCAATCAATTCTCCCTTGCCGAGCTCCTCGTGGTGTCTCTGTGAAGTCACAGGGAATGTTAATCACTCACGATCGGGTCTGGAGACAGTGGGATTTCATAACTTTTGTTTTGTTTTGTTTAAATGGAACCATTTGCCATATGATAGATCTGCCTTTAAAGTCAGAAAAACAACATCTGGAGAGAACTGCCTTATGGAAGCTGCTGCCAGGTGAGCTGCCCGGCCTTACGTTTCACACCAGCTTTCTTTGCAGCAGGGGCCTGGGTCCCAGGGATTAGGGGAATTGCTTACTTGGCGGGAAATGGGAGCAGGGAGAGGGGGGCATTCATCTACCACTCTGGCAGAGTAGTGATGCTAACAGACATCGAATTGGTGTTCAATCCAAGAACATAATAAAAATTGTTAACATTACTGAAAAGGAAATGGGGGAGGAAGGAGACATCTGGTCAACCCAATCAACCTTGGAGGTTGCTTAACCCAGATCCTCAAATCCAAATTGCTCTAGAAACACAAGCCCAGTTTTCTTTCCACAGACATGACTCTGGGTGATAGCCCACTCTCATGAATTAATTCTCCACTGGCTGGGGAGAGGGCCAAAGCATCTGTTTACCCCCATTCTGACTTACTGTCTGTTATGCACTTGCTAGTCCAAATAATGCCATTTTAAAATTACAGACAGCGAGTATAATAATAAAAAAAAAATTCAGCCCTTGTTTCCAAAAGTGCTTATCACCTTACAGGAAGGAGCAATATATCTAAGGGACATCAGCATGATGAATAATAATTTGGGGGTTGTTATAGGACTCCAAAGCATCGTTACTATTTTGCGCCATGATTATCTTACCATAATCATACCCCTGTGTTACATTATAGCTCATAATAAAAGTCCACATATTGGAGAGGAAAAGCTTTTTCTTTTAAAGCATTTTTCAGGAAGGATTAGAAGTTATTTTAAATACAAGCATAGGCAAGTCTAACAGGGGACCAACTTTATATATTAACATATCTGCATTCAACAGTTTGAGAGCAAGCTAATAGTAATTAAGGGGAAAAGTCAGGAATCTGTTACATTTCGCCATCTCCATAATTAAAGAATAAGACTACTATATCATTTCACACAGACATTGTAAATACTAAATTAAGAAGCTCTGATGAAATGTCAGAAGCATCTTCTTATGAGTTTATATCAGCCATGTGATTATCATATTGATTCTGCATGCCAATGAGATAACATTCCACTGTGTTTATTTTTCTCCCAATTGCCTTCCGGAAAGTAATAAAATTAAATCCAATATGATATTAAATGTAAATATGCATGGATATTATATGTAAATACCCATTTTAAACTCTGCTTTTTGATATTTTCTGAGCATAATGTTGTCAAGCAACAGTAATATCCCATTTCCCCACAAAGCCCACCCTCAAATTTCAGCATGAAGGAAAAGAACCCCCTTCGTAATTCCACTTGACATTTATTTCATGATTTGTGGAGAAGAAAATAGTGAAAAAAAATCTTCTTTTAAAAGTGACTGAGCTAAGAGGTTATAAGCTATGAAGGTTTGATTTCCACTGCTCATCCCTTGCATGGGTATCTGCTGTAGGTTTCCTTACACTGCTTTACTTCTTCTAGGGTTAGTTTCATTCTCTCATTTTGAAATCTGTCACTTTATGCGAATTGGACGATTAAAACAATTGCGCTCATCTGACCATGGATTGAAATGTCCAGCTGCAATTCCGACAGCAACAAGATCCTTCTTACCATACGCCATCCTCCCTTTTATTTGCAGAAAACTAGGCTTTTCATCGGGATGAAGGGACCAGTCACCTTAGCTAAGTCAGGAGGACCTGATACAAGAATCTGGCTCTGGAGGTACCTGCAAATTGGTTAGATGTGGTAGCCCCCCAAATGGGAGCATGCGTCTCCCCAAAGGAAAATAACAAAGAGTATCACAGTATTAGCAGAAAGGCGGCATCCAATGCAAGCCCATTACTTCAGCTGGGATGGCTGGGGGAATTAAGAGGCTACCTGGCTGTGACTCAACCTCCTCCCACCTTCGTGTTAGTACCTCCTGCTGCAGACCTTCTCCACCTTTGGCTCTGTTGTTCCCTCCATCCAGAAAGAGTAAGTCACCTGCCTCTCCAGAGATTTCTCTCTGTTAATCAGAACGATTATGCTCTCTCTCTGGTCTCTGCGTCCCCGCGTCTAGCAGAGTTCTCGGCACAAAGAATTCTTATTTGGTGAAACGATGCTTAAGGTCCCAGCTAAGTAGTGACAGATCTGAGATTAGAACTCACATATATTTACATGTGTGGTTCGCCCCTCACTGCACCATGGCTCCTCCGTGTCATACAATCTATAGAAAAGCTTTTAATTTCACCGTGTCCTGGGGAAAATGACCAAAAATTAAAGATGGACTATATGATTGGATTTGATTTACCCCTAAAGCAATTTTTTTTTTTTTTTTAATGAGAACACCATTGACCACAGTTTGGATAAAGCCACTGTGATACTTCTCTGGGTGTGTCTTCCTAATGCTGCCACAAGTCGACTTGAAGGGAAATTTTCATTCTACCAACTGATTGTTTCTGCTGCATCATGCTGTAACGAGTAGATCGGGCAATTCTTTTTCTCCTAAAATTAACTACATGTGAGAATGAAATCATAGATCTCTTTGGAGTCTTATTAAATGTTTAGATAATGCTATGGATGAGTGGAGAATCTCTGCCTCCTCCCTCTCCCCAGCTATGATGGGCTGTGCTAAATCCCGGCCTAGCCTGCCTTTTGACAAATAGCTTGTCTTAGCTTGTTATGACATGAAAAGGCAAAAAGATTTTATACATCTGTATCTATCTTTCTGTCTGTGCATCTAGAGAGGTGTGTGTGTGTGTGTGTACTCGAGTGTTTGTATAATTACCAGGCTTCCTGTGTCTCCAGACTCACTGTCATTAATCTCTCACTAACCCAGCAAATCAAGTTAGACAAGGACAGAGATAACATTGACTTTTCAGGGAAGGAGCTTTTCAATCACGTTGGATTTTTAGGGTTGTTAGCAGTAATTTGAAATGATCTCAGTTACGTTTTGTTACAAATATGGCTTATTACAACGGTGTCATCATTTCAAGTGTTTTTGACTTATGGGTTCTAAAAGGCATTACCAAGGCGACGATGGTACCACTCTTTCAAGTGCTTTGCCGAGGTGAATTTATTGGAGGTGGCATCTTTGCAGCTCACAAATGAAAAAGTCAAATGGGATGATACAGAGGCGTGCGAAGCGCAGTGATGGAAGTTAGGGTGAGTAAAGGCACCTGTTGTGCTGTCTCCCAATGGGTCTTTGCATCCCACAATAGGATTAGCCCCCCAGAAAGGCTCATCTGCTACAGAGATCTTCTCCAAGTCACCCCATAGAGTCAGGGTGGGATGCAGGGGACTCTGGTTGCCTCCTTGGCTCTAGCCATGTCTACGTGAGGCCAGCAACAGTCCCTTCTCACCCATGCAGTAACTCAGTTCATAGACAGTAACAGACCTGCGTTGGCCCACTACAGGCTCTCTCTCTAATCTCTCCCTTGCAACTCACATCACAGTCGGATCACAGCAGAACACAGGAACTACCTCCTCCAAACTCATCACTTACCAACACTCTTCCATTCCTAAAAGGTAGTAAGTAATGCCGTCCTAAGGCCCTGTGTGGTCATGTTGCTTCTAGCTCCTTTATTTGTACAACAGGGCTTTGCAAAAATGTGTATTTTGACTCTGTTACCAGCTTTTTCTCTTTTTTCTCAACTTTGAATTCCACTATCTCCTTGCCCCAACGACTATAACTGGTCTAAAAGTGAGAAACAGAGCCAATTAACCTGGTTGCTTCATACCTACCAAAGAAGAAGTTGTACTATTTTTATTGATTTTGCTGAATCTATTAACTTTTTGGGCATTATATAGACAAAAATTTTTGTTAGCATGAAAGAATAGTTTCCTATAAGTGAAGTGAAGTTGACTCAAGGAAAAACTTCTTTAAATTCCCAACTTCAAACTCAAAGAACATGTAAGTCTCTCAAAAGCTAAATTTAAGATTTTTTAAGTTCTCTCACATTAGCGAAAACATCTTGAAGCAACAATCATTTTAAATGAACCATCAAAAATGTCATTGCTAAAAAAAATACCACCCTCAAATTGTAACTTACATAAACTTTCCAAAGCCACTCACAGAATAAGATAATTTTCACACATGTTCTAAAATTTAGAATGAAAAATTGTGTTGTTCAGAGTTGGCATCATTTTAAGGAAGCCTTGAGGGGAGAGAGAATGTGAAGAATGTATTTTTGCTTGTGGAGGAAGAATATTTTAGTTCTTTAAATGATGGATACCTTAAAGATACAGCTCTAATTAGTAATGCTGGGGATTGTCACGCATTCAGTCAAGCTGGTAGCGAATTCATTTTGATAGATCTTATTTAACTGACGGCGGAGAAGCAAGGTTCATTGTGTTGGTTTTGATCAAAATATCAGGGTATTTCAGCCTGAACTAGTTATCGTAATTGATACGATGCACAGCAAAATATATTGATCCACATAAATAGGTTCCAGATCAATTGTTCCTTTGAAAAATAATGTTTACGTTTAGAGAGCGCCTCAGAAATTCAGTGAGTACAAAGGTTAAAATTAATTTCTCCTTAACCATAGTGATTAGTGAGTTCCTTGTACCCTGAGTAGTTTTGAATCAATGCAGAGTGTCTCCGGGGCTTTGTATATTGCCCCTCAAAGCCCGTCTGGGAGGCGAGTCGGTGCGGAAGATCGGTGCAGCCCATTATTTTTGCACATTAGCAGATGGAGAGAACTGAGTCACAAGCCAGTTGGGTGAGCTGGCTAAAACTGTAGCATCTAATGTGATTACTGCACTCCCTGAATAGAGTTCTCAACTCCTACATCCCATCTGTTCCTTAAGGAGATTTTGGGAGCCAATTATCTGTTCCTTTGTTAGAAGAATCTATTGACTCTATTAGCAGGGATAAAGCGAGTCCCTGCAAAGTTTGCCTTGAGTTCCACACCCCTGCACTTCTTACTCTTATCATACCCCCAGCCTCTGGTCCCCCCTCTTTGCTTCCAACCATGACATTCTCATGGGTGTTCAAAGACTTTTGCTGGGACATTCCACATAGGCAGGCTTAAGGAAGGGAATATTCCTTGAATGTTTGTTAACCATTTTCTGTATTCCAAACTGAGCTTTGGGTACTTTGCACCATTTTCTCATTCCAGCCTTCCTACAACTTATTAGCCTGGGAAGGTATTTCAGAATATCTGTGCAATCAGACGCTAAATAAACCAACAAATGATGGTGGCGCTGGTGGTGGCAAAGTGTCATAGAATGTTTACTCAATCAGAAATAATGGGATTTTGGCTTTAGCCATTGCCAGCAAACCTGTATGACCTTGGGGGATACCTGATTTCTCTCTCTGGACTTAGTTCTCTTACCTAGAATGCAGGCAGGGCACGGTAGACTAAATGAACACACCAGGACTACACTGGCATTGAAATGATAGGAGAACGTGATTGAAGTTACAATTAAGGCAGAAAGGAGCAATGGTTCTCTCCTGGAAGATGACATTTGTGAGGAGGCTGCTTTTCATGCCAGCCCATTGAGGCTGGTGTTCCCAACCCTGGGCATAAATCACAGCCACGCCCCTCTGCCCCCACTCCTGGAGCATTTATAATTTAAAATACTAAGCCTGCTGATTCAGGGGGCCCCCATGCTATATTTTTTACAGGTTCTTCCAGTTCTAGGTAGTTCTAGTTAAGACATCTAGTTCTAGAGAGGAACCCCTGCTGTTTACTGAGGAATTCCCAACAACAGGGGAAGGTACTTGGCAGAGTAGGAACTTTCTGGAGACACCTTAAATCACCCCATCTACTTGGTCTCAGTGTAAGGCTAGACATTGCCATGAGGCAAGTGGTTGGGCTGGGGAGAGAGCGGGGGAGCTGGCAAAGTATTGATTCTGGGACATAAGTGCAGAGCTATCTGTGAGGTCAGGCCTCATTTGCTTTTATTTCATCCAGATCTTTCTCCCTTGCCTCTAATTCAACCTCGATAGAGTTTGAAATCTTTCCTTAAAGCACACCCATTAAAGATGATAAAATAGTCTGGCTCCCAGAGCCATCCAACCCCACCAACCCTAAGATGAAACAACAGAGGCATCTGCAGCATCCAATATTGTCTTTGGAGTTAATTAAGTATCCTGTGGGATGTGCTAAGTCCAGGATGTTATTTTGCCCACAGGAATGAACAGTCACTAAGGATGAATGATTTTGGGTCCCTGGACCACTATTAATCTGGTTGTCTTGAGGCAAACACATCTGGTGTTCAAAAATGCTTTCTCTCATCTAAATCAAGCAGCTACTTTAAGCCGGAAATCCCCAAACCAAATATCTTCTGCGTAATTCCACGCCTTTCCAGGATGAACCACTGTTATAACAAATGCTTGGCTGGCCTCAACTGATATTTAGAAATTTCTATTGTTGGGATCCACAGAACCAGAATCTTGTTTTAATGCCTGGACTCCCATTTTTAGTGTCCTTGGGCAAGTAGCTGAATCTCCCTGAAAGTGATTTACTTGCTAGTTTTGAGGAATTCCACCTTTTATACCTCTTCCCTAAAGTCTTGCATCTGAGGAAGAAAATTTACCTAATGGTCTTGTTCTAAAAATAACAGAGAAAAAGTTAGTATTCTTCTCCCTTGTCCCTTCCTTACAATGTTTTTCTTTTGATACCACTGTGTTTTGGGGAAAATTGGGATGAATGAAAAACACCTGCTGCGTTTTGGAATAGGCTTCTACACACGCATGGCTTTGAGATCTATCAAAGAATACACCTGTAATTTCACTACTTGTAGTTCGAATCTGCAAGTTACAAATGGGACTCACAACCCCTACGGCAGGCATTTTGTCAGGCTGTCAGGGAGCTCATTGTGCTGCCGTTTCCTACCTTTTTGTTTAACATCCTCTTCACATAAATAAAATGTAACACTGAAAAACGACATACCTAAACAAAAGCACATGATGAGGTGCCCCAAAGAGCACTTCCATTATTCATTTCAAGTGGTTGGTTGATGTGGAATCTTCATTGAGTATTTCAGCATTAGGAATATTACTAAGGTTATATGTAAACAGAGTAAGGGAATAAAATTGCTCTTGGTCAGGGATCAGCTTTCAGCATTAAATAGTTTTTGAGTATTTATGGAGATCATGTAATACCACAGTGGTGTTTAAAGACGATCTCAGTTTGAGACGATCTCAATTTTCCTTGGTTTCCTCTTGGATTAAAATAGCCGTGGAATTCTAGGACTAGAAATAACTTCAGAAATAGGTGAGGGTAACCCTATCCTAGGTTAAATAGTTTGTTTTTAACTAGCCTAAACTTAAACCATAATCTGCTACCTTCTAGTCATGACATCTTTCCAGAAAACCATCTGTCTTTTCTACATAAATGAAGAAATACACCCAGCTCCTTTAAGAAATTTCTTTATCCCAGTTGGCCCATCCCAGTTTTATTCAGTAAATTATTATTTCAATATTCTAATTTGACTCTAGCAACTCCAGAGAGCTTTAAGGTACTCCTCCAAAAAGTGACCAATATATTTCAGAAAAGTCTCAGTTGGTTAGAACATGGTACAAGGAATCAAGTTTGCTGATTTGCACTACACACAATGCTTGTTAATTTCCTGTTTCGTGACCATAACAACTACCCACAACTTGTGAAAATATGTGCTGAAGGCCCCAACAGTGGCAGTGGTGCCTGCCTCTTAATTTATCACTAGAAAATCCTATCCGGTTCAAAGCTCATCTTCAACTAACCACGGGTCAGTCATACCATGTTAATTTATTACAAAGAACATTCATCCTTAAAGAGTTTATGTGATTGTATTTAGTTTCAGGCCTGGGACTCAGACTGTTCTTTTTTTTTGTTTTTTCCTTTGTCCAGTGAATTTTCCATTACAGCTTCAATTCTTTTGAGGACTCCTGGAGCAGTGAAATTGGTCAAGCCTCCTCAGTCATATTTTTCTGAGTATAACACAGGTATCTTAGCACTGTGGATATTCCATTAAATGTGTCCTAACTTGCAGTACTCAACACAGCCACCAACTCCTGGCGGCCTCTTTGTTTATCTCTGAAAACCAAGGCCATATTTACTTGGTTTAAAAGAGACAGAAGGGTTGGGACAGAAAGGAATGTGAAGGAACATAGAACAAAACACCAGCGCTCTCCAACATTCAGAGTCGCATTTGGGGTCGTAAAATGACTTATAGCCCTGAAAATGTTGGCAGAACATTCAGCCTAGACCGCGCATTTCAGGCACATGATGCAAATGCTTCTTGGCTCATGATTACAGGCTAGTAATTTCCTAGGCTGTACTGCGGTTCCAAACAATTTGTTGTATTTGCTTTCTGAAGTAAGGTCCTTGGATTGATTAAAAGAAGCCTTCCAAAAGCATGCCTTCCACTTGCTATATGACTTCGCTATTTCTCACGTAACTCACGTGACCCTATGTTCTAGCACAGTTTTACAGAATATTTGTGCAAACACACATGATCTTCATTTCCTGGACTCTGCTCAGTTCAAGCGTGCATGAACAATGGGACCAAATTGGCTAGGGCACGGTCCACTCAATGTTGTAGGCTCATTTCATGTTTGACTACGTGGTAAACCACAGAATCAACCATGGACTGTGATTTGACCAATACATCAGCCAAAAGAGTAATCATATTAGTGGTGATTCAGCTGTAAAAACAGAGGTTTTCTTGGCCATATAGAAAATCTACAGCTTTGTTCTACAGTGGGACTTATGTATTTTTGTTTGTAACAGTATTTTTAGGACAGGAATAGAATGGTGACATAAAACATACATATTCAAAGGATGGACATCAAGAATATTTCAATTTTTTAATAGAAGGTTAAAGTTATCCACATCAGTAATTAGTAATTTGAATAAAATGTTTACATTAACAGTGAAGTCAGACATGCTTATTTGACTTTTTTCCTCCCCAGTATCTAATCGAGATGTCTATTTTGCTAACTGATTGGATGCTGGCTAGAACGGGTAGGTATTTCTAGCAAAATCTATCGAAAAAGCGCTTTGTAGAGAAAACAGCCAAGTAAATGCAACACATGTTCTTTTCCTAAGTACTCATGTTTGTCTCTTGGCTTACTCAACATAAATTATATAATGATTCTGAGAATTATTACTGCTACTACTACTATGAGAAAACTTAGAGGTCATTTTATGGTCTCCAGGAGATAAACCCCTGAATCTAATAATTTCAACATGTTTTATTTACTCTTTTGGTCAAGGCTTTGTAGCCATCAAAATTCTTTTTGACCAGAACATTTGTTTCATTAATTCCTAGTGAACTGCAGCAAAAATACTAAATGTATAGTACCTTCTGCTAATTTGTTTCACCTTATGGGAGTTATTTGTAAGTCTTCTAAACAACGTTTTAATGTTCTTTTTCTCTGAAGCATTCCAATCTTTATTACATCATGAATATTAACCTTGTAAGTTAAAGTTTGTTTAAGAACAACGTGTGTGTGCTTCCTAATGATGTGTTTAGGCATTGAGAAATCTGAGCACTTTCTGTAGCAACACTGAAGACCTAGAAGTTCATTAACAGACTGTTAGAGAAAAAACATTTATCCTTACGTCATCCAGATAGAGAATGGATTTTTTTTTTTTAAAGTAAAATATTTCAAGTTTTCACATACGTTAGTTCTGGTAATGAGATTAGTGATGAAGTCTACTTTTGTGATAATTAGCCCCTTTCCTTCCTACGCTCCCAAAATAAGAGAGTTTAGATTGAAATGCTTCCCGAGAGGCAGAAGACAGTGGCCCCCAGGTAAACGCCATGTGAACCTTCATCTTGGGCTTCTCTCCCTCAGCTGTTCGTTCATTTTGTGGCTTGAATAAAGAATGCATTGCCTAGATTTGCAAAATATATGGAAAATAATTCTATCTCCAGTTCATTGTCCTCTTGGCTATTTTTCTCATTTTGAAACTGCATGGAGCTATTCTGGGCCTTCTCAGCATACTTAACATTGCTTTAGAACAGATTTAAATCTTCCTACCAAGACTGGATTTCCAGTTCCCCCTCCAACAGAGCAGTACACTATGAAAGCTCTACCTACCAGGTGTTTCAATATGCACACATTTATCTGACTCTTCTTTTGGATAGAAATAGGAGAAAATGAAATTGAAGATTTACGGTTATAGTGTGATTTGATGAAAACACTGGTATAAGGACAGCTTTAGGACTACTTGGCAAAGATACAAATGAAATGGTAAATATTTCTAAACATAAATGTATATTCCTTCTGTGCCTTCCTAGGTCCTTGATATGCACGGTCTCGTGTTTTAGAAACAACTCCAAATCCCCCAAAGAGTACCAGTTAGGAAAGGACAGAAAAAGGCATCTGTGAATTATCCACTCATGGTTTACCCATTTTGTGGTTCATTTGTGACAAGTTGTTGAAAACAAAAGACCAGCTCCTACTTCTCTCAGGTGTAGTTCTGAGGCACCTACCTGCTTTTTAGAAATGTACCCATGCTCACCGAGCGTCTATCGATTAAAAAATAGCCAAAGATAGTGTTAGGAAACAAAAATATCTCCCCTCCAGTGTTGGAGGGAGAAACTTCATTGCCAGAATAATAATATATTTTTCGGTTTTTGAAATCTCACCACCAGGTTTAAAGTTTGATACATACTCAACACTCAATAAATACTTGTGAAATGGAAATGCATTTGCCTAAATATAAAGAATTGTCAAACCACAGTATCTGCTGCTTTTGGCTTGTTCAGACCATAATACTACTCTAAGAAATTCAGTTCTGTGAAGTGATTGCTTAGCTATAAAAAAAAAAATGGTCAATACCTCTTGTATTAACCTGGTTGGAACTGGAGACTATTCTTCTAAGTGAAGTATCACCAGGATGGAAAAACAAACACCACATATACTATTAAATTGGATCGACCAACACTCAGGTGCACATATGGAAATAACATTCACTGGGAATCAAGCAGGTGGGAGGTGGCGCAGGGGATGGGTAAATTCACACCTAATGGGTACAATGCACGCCATCTGGGTGATGGGCACACTTACAACTTTCACTCAAACAGAACAAAGGCAATTTATGTAACCAACATGTTTGTACCTCTGTAATATTCTGTAATTAAAAAAAAAAGAAAGTTAAAAAAAAAAAAGTAAGTTCCCACAGTGTGCAGGAAGTGTTATTGATTATCGGGAATAGACGCGAGTAAGAGCGAGCCTGGGTGTTTTAGGACTTGAAGCCACAGTTTGGTGACTTTATGAAACCGTACAAGTTCAGCAAGGGCTTGAGTCACTCCTGGAAGGTCCAGGTACACAGCCTGCCTCAGTGGGTGTAGCTGCCACTCCCAGGAAGACAGACACCAAAGGCTTTGTCTCAACTGCCATCGAGCGAATGCAAATATAGGAGCTAAGTTTGTTTTTTGTTTGTAAGACAGAACGGGACACAGATGGGCCATTCCTCAAATTTATAATGCAATAAATTAGACCTTTACAAAGTTAGAGACAGAATGTTTTGAAGAAAAAACAACTGTGGTTTCAATGTGCCTCCTTTTGGTACAGGCTTTCCCAGCCTCAAGTTATAGGAATGGTGTTTGCTTCCCACTTAACCATGTATATGTAATCTTCGGGCTGTGCATGGCTTGGGTTATCAAAAGTTTTTTATGACTCCTGATTAGATGCTATAACCCCCACTGGAAATGCACCACAATTTTTACAGCACCATGAAAATCTTCCTCTAAGCTCTTGCTGCTATTCTTCATTCCTGCTCTCTTTGCCAGTGGAGCAATAACTTTAAGTGACTTCTTTCTGTTTCCCTTCATTCTCCCTTTGAACTTTTATTTTTTGAGATTTGGGTTGAAGAACTATGGAGAGGCTGAAATTATCTTTCATGAAATTTTAAAGGGAAATTAAAACGCCATTTGGTTGCAAAGAAAGAAGAAGAGAGGGAGTTCTAAAAGCTAGATGTTGGCTGAACATTTTGGAGCAAAGAGATCACTCTAACTATGGAAGAACTATGGTTCTCACCCTTTTCTCCTGGTCTGGCTGCTGCTGTGGCCTGTGGAAGGCCAGGTGCCCATTCCTCCTCCTCCAGACAGTCCTCTTGGACCTTTCTAACTCTGGGATCAGGCTGAGACCTAATGTTGGCGCTACACCTCGGGCAGGTTACTTCACCTCTCTGTACTACAGTTTACTCACCTGTAAAATGGGAGTAATAAATAGTGCCTATTTCACGGGGTTGCGTAAGATTTAAATGCATGATTGTATGTGGAATGCTTAAAGTCATGCCCCATAATATGTTCCACTGGTTTGCTCTTGTTAGTTTAGGTATTGAACTTGACATAAAATCCTTGGAGAATGAGGATCTGTGTCTAACGTAAGTTTGAAAATCTTTGCTCAACTCCCCACCCACCCCCACTGCCAGCCTGTTTTATGTGTCGAATAAATGTAGTGATTTCTCCACATCTCATACAATTTAGTCTCCTCTTCTTGTATCCATCATCTGAACAAAAGCTTTTCCCAAAGTTCTGCACCCAAATTTCATGCTTCCTCTTGCTTTGGGATTGTATTTATTTCCATGGCTACAAATACCACCACCATGCAGGTAAACTTCTGTATCTGTTTTTATCCAAATTATACCTTTTAAAAATATTATAAACTAAAATCATTTTAATCCTTCCAATTAAAAGAATAAACAGCAGAACAGCAACTACACGTGGTACAAACAGTCCTGTGATCTTGAAAACAGCTTCAGAGATAGACCAGACTCCTATGAAGAAGTTTTAAAAAAATAGATTTTGGTAACTGACTCCCTACCAATGCCAAATTAGAAAATAACTTTTAAATGCAAGTTTTCAAAACCCAATTCAGTCCAACGATAAAGCAGCTTCCTCTTTCTAAGCATCCCCTCTCCTGGGGTGCAGGAATTACTCTGCATCTTCCTGATGACAGAGCTGCGGGTGTTCGTTAGCTCCTGCCACCACGGCTGGTGGGAATTGGTAAGAATATAGGAGTGCATTTCTGTGGAAGGTCAGCATGCATGCAAAGAAAGGGGGCAGAGACTAAACAGTAAGGACAACAGAAAAAAACCAGCATGTCACAGGTGGTTTGGCCGCAAAGAGCAGAGTGATCATCTTTTCACCTTTTAAAGGCGTATCTTCCATTTTCTCCTTTGGATACCCATCAGTTTGAAAGCTTTCTCTATTAACTCCCCCTATTTTTACAGTCCTGGCGGACACCTTAATACTATCAACTGGATTTCAGGAAGAGTATATATTCTTTACAATACAACTTTGTCTATTGCTGTCAAACATAAAGATCATTAATATTTATTAAATGAATATTCTGAGCCAAGCACTGTGCTAATTGCTTTTAGCGCATGTCATTTAATATCCCCAGCACACCTAGAGGGATACGTTCCTTTTATCACCATTTTACAGGGGAGGGAACTTGACTCTCAGAGAAGTGAAGTGACAAGCTCTGGTCACAGTTTATAAGAGGTAGAGCTAAAAATTTCAGTGTAAGTTTCTTCAAAAGCCATTGTTCTTAATGACCTTTTTCTAGTGTTCTTCCCATGTATACTATTAACAGTTAATAATTCTCGTGAATGCACTAAAAAATCAGGCCCGAAGATGGGCTTAAGGGAAGAAAGAGAAGCAAAATGCTAAATTATTCACAAATTAGAACATCAGCCCTTGATTTCTCAAAAGTTGACAAAATCCCATAGACTGTGTAACGTGTCTGAGTTCTTTAGTTTTAGTTGTCAAATCTAAATAGCGAGCTCTGAATACACATATGGGTTCACAATAATTTGCACAGATAGGCATAGGTTAACTATATGGGTAGCTTCCTAACTATAGGCATATGCATCGTATCTCTGTACCCGGGGCCAGGTGGCCCGTAACCCAAGTGCTACAAAGGCAGAAACCCTGACCACTTCACCGCACCCAATCGCACGAGGCAAGGTTTGTTTGTCGCAGTCGCTGGGGTTTTACGTTTCGATGTTGATTTTTGACGACCACTCAACATGAATCATGGCCCTTGTACATAACCCATTGCCAAGACCATGAAGAACCGTGGCGAAAGTTGAAAAAAGCCTCTCTGAAAGAATGATGAGTGACATAAATCTATAAATGGCCTTTCCTGAGGAGGAACCGACACCACGTGTAATAAACGTGTTCATATTTCATTCTTGCCTGAGGTTCCAGAACACGATTTTGGCCGTATCAGTGTCTCAGCCTCAGTATTTGGGTGCAATATAAGATTTGAAATTAAATGTTGTAGATGGCCTTGCTTTCTTTCGGATCCCAACTCTCTCTGGACACAGGTTCCCAACCATTCAAATAATATTTGAAATGCTTTTTCATCTGGGTACCAAAGGGTTTCTTTTCAACTAGAAAACACTGTATTAGTCAATGATATCCCCTTTGCCCACAAAGCTAGTCTCTCTAGAGTAGATTCATTAAAACAGAGGGCTCATGACTAGATTTTATTGAGGAATGCTGTGTTAATCCTATATACCATTTTCTTTTGGGATGCACTGAATATTTAAGAGAAAACATTTAATTGGGCAAATGTGTTGCTTTATCTATAGTCAAGTGTCAGGGTCATCACAATAAGCACTTGAGAAAGATTGCAAAGCCTCGAGCATGTGGTAGAAGAGGCCCAGGGAGCAGGACACTTGAAACGTGATTTTGTTACTGCTGCTACACTTCGTTGCATTCATTTGTCCAATCTCAGCATTAACTTGGAATCGACGAGGATTTTTTAGAGGACTATGCATCATACACTGGTCCTTCAAAGCTAATTATAATTACTGTGTAATATCAAAAGGTTATTATACAAAATGTTCTTTTTGGTCATTAGAGTTGTTTTTGTTCTGTGCCACATTTGTGCCTGCCTGGGAAAGATTTAGAAGGGTGGTTCGTCATTATTATTCAATAAACACAGAGCACTGAGCTCTCTGCCCACGTCCGTGCTCCAGCGTGCTGTTTGTACTCTCTGGAAACTTTTGGTGTATTAGACAAAAACAAACAAACTGTATTCTCAAGGCTTATTGTAAAAGTATTCTGATTTCTCAGAATGATATTTCCAATGTACTAGCATTTGGAGTTCAATGCGACTGATGACACCATGTTGCTGAATTTGTACAACCAAGTTCTCCCACTTATTGGGCTGCTTATTCTCTTGGATCAAGTCATCTATCTTCTCCAAAAACTTGAGTTACTGGGGACGTGTCTCTTTCCCTCCCTCATTGACATATGCAAAGAACTCAGATCTGGTGTGAGGGTGGCAGGGAGCCGAGTCTGGTTTGTCATATCCCTCATCTGAACAGACGATGTTCTGGGTCAACCAAACTGGTGACTGTAGCCGGGAAGGCTCATGCGTAGCTTTGGTGCTTTGCTAGTGGTTGGTTTATGAGAAACATTGGTCTCTTGAATGAACTTCAAGGAACCACTGGGGCTTCGGGGGCTGAGGAGGTAGAAATATCAACGGGAGGACCCCAGGGAAAAGTTAGGGGGTTACTGTAGGAAGGGCCAATCCTTGCCCACAGTGAGACTGAAAACCCGTACCCCCAAATGTCGTCTCCCCCACATCTTTCCATGCTTTGTTTCAGGTGTTAAATCTAAATAGCATGCTCTGAATACACATATGTGTTCACAGTAATTTGCACAGATAGGCACAGCTTCCCAACTACATGTGTATGTATCCCAAAGAGGAAAAGGTGGGAAATGCTCAAGATGAGTTACAGCAGGAGGACAGCCGAGGCTGTGGCTTCCCCCCTCGGAGAACAGGGTGAAGAGTAGGATGACTGACGTGTAAACCCCAGGTGCTCGCTGGGGATGCACAACTGAGGACCTCCAGCTTCTTAGAACAGGAAGTAGTTCAGTGGCTCGAGAGGACCCCAAACTCCGTCCTCTACGTGCCTATATGCTTTGCAATCCAGAACTGTCTGCTACTCCTGGGACACCTACACTTTCTGCAGTAGCAACTGGGTCTCCTACTACAGATGGCTGCCCACTCATCACAGCAAAGCAGACCCAAGCCTCCTGCAGTGTCCTCTGTAAGGATACCAAGCCACATGTGCCATTCCAAGACAAAACAGACCGTGGGTGGACTGCCCTGCCACTGGATTCTAAACCCAGGAAAGTGAACATTAAGTTTCTTAAATCCCTCTTTCAAAGCTAATCTTATAAGGAATGCTTGACTTTGGTATTGGTTTTTTTTCTGTTTTTTTTTTTTTTTTTTTAACAGGTAGAAGTTGGAATCCTTCATTCTCTCAAATTCCCAAAGCCCCACTTTTTCACCGGGCTCCGTCTTCTTAGCCTCAGCATCCACTACACCAAAATGGAGTGGGAATGGTAGTTTTTCTGAACTACTTTCAACGTGTTCTTAACCAATCTTGGAGTCATTTTGGCTAACCTCATGGTTAAATCGGGCATACCTTGTATACCCTTGCCCTGACCTGGTCCCAGCACAGTTCTCCAGAGTGACAATTCAATCACTCATGACCATGTGCTCCCTCCCATCCCTTTTCTATATTAGGTTCTTTGCTTTGGGTCCTCAGACCTTTAGATTTTCCATGGAAAGCCTTTACAAGTCTTGCGCACATCCTGAAATTGTACAGGTAATTTCATGTAACATGCATTTGCATGGCAAGATGGTCCATGGGTTCCATCAGTTTAAGAATTAATGACCTAGTGGGTCAATATTTCAGTATTCTTTGCACTATACACTAGCTTGGCTGGAAGCTGTTCTGTCTGTGCTATGCTCAAGGCCAGAGGTTCTAGCCACAATGATGCTGTTGGAAGCAGTCCCTCAAAGGTCCCAGCTTGAGTAACCAGCCTACCCTCTGAAATCTCCTTTGCCTGGAACACTTTCTGGCCTCTTGTAGGGGGAGATATGGATTCTTCTAGTTCCCCCAGATTCCTGAGAATTAAGAGTTGGAACAATTCCTAAAAGAACTGACTTGGTACCACACACTCCCCTGGTCATGGTTCTGCAGTTCTCAAGCAAAGTCATGTGTCTCTCTTCCTCCCTCCTGCTGACCCTCGACTCTCGCCATTTGACTGGGAATCTCAAGTGCCCTTGTGTGGATCAGCCTTGAGTGGCTGCTTCTTCCCAGAGGAAACAAATTCCTCTTCCTTCTTCCCCAGGTTTCTGCCTCCCTTGGTCTTCTCTGCTTCCAGGCATTTCCCTGAGCTTAGACCCTTTTGAAGGAGGCCTCTTA
>RJWJ010017491.1:0-32905 GCA_004363605.1 Indri indri
TTATTTTGACATATTACTGCTTAAGAAGAGATTCCCCTAAATGTTAAAACAAAATGTTCAAATACTATCAACAAAATAAATACACAAAGTATAACACCTTCTTACAATTTACAAACCCTGAAGATATGAGTCAATTTGAGAAACACACAACTTTACCCTAGAGATTATTTTGTTTAATCTCATTCACCCTTGCCATCAGTAACTAGGAAATCCAGATGAGTGGGTATGGATGGTTCTATTTTTATCCAGCACTACTGCTGAAAAGAACACAGTATGTTTCACCAATGACAATGACAGCCGGTAGTATAATTTTCATCTGAGGACAGCACATTGCTATTCTGAATCACATTTTTTTTTCTTGTTGGCAATAATTATGGTTGTGAAGATGGGCAATCCATAGGATCTTCGAACTGCCTGTCTGATCACTAGGACAGCGGTCCCCAACCTTTTTGGCACCAGGGACCAGTTTCACGGAAGACAATTTTTCCATGCACAGTAGGGCGGGGAGGGTAGTGGAGCTCAGGCAGTGACGTGCAGCCTGGTTCTTAACAGGCCACGGACCGGAACCAGGCCATGGCCTGGGGGTTGGGGAGTGCAGCTCTAGGAGATAGATGCTTAATTTTTAAAAGTTGCTATATGCTGATTTTCAAAGCATTTCTTAACAAAACAATCAAAACATAAGTATAGGGTTAAACCCAATGCTTCATTTGGCTATGCAGGTCTTACCTAAGCAATAACACATAAAGACTCATACTAAAAGGTAGCATATGTACTTTAGTCACCTTATATACCCAAAAATAGATTTCGGTTTCCAGCAATGGAAAGGAACCACTGATTTCATTCTTTGCTTGCTGGTCTTAAGAGTACCATTTTAGTTCTGATGAAAACAGAGGTCAAATCAGTGAAGGCAGGGTAAGGATTTTAATATCCTGCCTTGTAAAATAGTTGCTTTGAGATGATTTTCTCAGATCTGTCTCCATGGAAACTGGACAAGAAAGGCCACTACCAGCCAAAAGTAACAAGTTTTCCCTGTAAGTTCATCTGTTGGTTGTTATAATAGGAGGTCTGTGGCCCTGCAGTTCAGGGCAGCTACCAACTGTAAGTCTGTGAGAGTCTGACTAGTAAATAAATATGTGAAAAAGAAGGGTTTTATTTGTTTGTTTGTTTATTTTGTCAATTCGGTTTTACTTTCAATAGTTTTCCTTTGCAACTAGCAGACAGGGAAAACTGACCTTGGTTTTTAACCTATAACAAATATACTAGCATAATGTTTAGATGTATATTTTTCTTCTTTATTTGAAAGGCGTTGACTTTGTTTAGCACCTTAACTTAAAATTTCCCAGAGGGGAATCATTCTGGACTATGTGCAATGTCATAAACTTTAAAGTATTCTTGAAATACATTTTAAAAATCATAATAGTTATATCTGAACTTGTAGCAAAGAATGCCATCCTGCCAAAATATATGAAATCATTTGTTATGCTGGCAGTTTAAGAGCATAATAATAAGATATTTAGTTTCATTCTTGCTTTAAAATACTTTCAAATCCAATAAAGAAATGGAATACATACATTAAAAAGTTTTTTATTACATAAAAATTAGCAAGGCAGGCATATGGAAACTATATTTAAATTTCAAAGGATATTTCTCTCAATTTAATAGTTAGTAATTGAGGTAACTAAAAAGCTATTTAAAGCTATTTCCATAACACTAAAGTTAAGAATGCTTTTCTCGTATTTCCATATCAGTATTTAAATGGAAATATATTTTGAATATAATATTGTAACTTAGTACAGATATGGCAGATTAACTAAGCTTCTCTCCCTCCAACAATACTTCCTTATACTCGTTTGCCCTCTTTAATTTAATCAGTTAGACAATTCTATGTGATTGCCTAAGAGAAAAGTTGACAGCAGAAAATAGAGAGGAAAGTAATCAATTTCAGACTCTTGTGCCTCAAAAAGGCAGCTGTCAGGGTGACTAAAAAGAATACCAGATTTTGGACAAAACGTGATAGATAAGAGCGAGGCTGCTCAGCCCCAGGCTTAAAGACTCCCCGGGCCAGAGGGAGAGTCAAAGGGAAAGCAATGAGAATTCAGAGGTGGTTCCCCCAGGCTAAGTATGCCAGTTATCAATGCAGTCAGCCCTCAGCCCACCCTTAATTGCCCTTCTTGTGATGCTGGAAACATTTCTCCCTTGCCAGTTGGCAGGATGCTAAGCTACAATCAGAAATGGGCACTGCTGGGACACTGGGGGAGGGTAGAATTCATCTCTGCTTCCAGTGCTGCTCCTGTCTCACCTTGTTCCAGCAGCTCCCAGTGGACAGCACATGTGAGACCCCAGTGGTTGGTGCTCACCCCTAGTCAGTTCCAGTGGCACC
The DNA here is from genome assembly GCA_004363605.1 of Indri indri. NCBI lineage: Eukaryota > Metazoa > Chordata > Mammalia > Primates > Indriidae > Indri > Indri indri. The sequence continues at coordinate 2,381 of RJWJ010017491.1, forward strand.
AACCCTGCAGAAGGCTCCCCACAGAGTCCCAGGGAGCAGCCTCTACCAGTGGGTGGCCTCCCCTGGTCCCACAGAGGGTGCTTCTCAGCATAACACCCTCAAATGCTTATCCCACCAAGTTCCACAGCATGGTACCTCACTGTGGATGGCTTGCCCTGGTCCCCCAGAGGGACGCTTCAACTTCAAATCTCTCCAGCTTAGCACCTTAGCAATTTTTCCTGACCTTCCTAGTGAGGTTTGGACCTCAGCCCAGGGTAGAACTGCTCACTTCCATATTTGTTCCTTTCTTGGGTGCTCCGCCTCAGCCCCAGAGATTGTGACTTCCCTATCTGCTCTTCCTATATTCTTTAGATTTCTCTTCCCCTCCTTAGTAGATAATACTCTGTTATAGTTCACAATTCTTTATATTAAGCCTTCCCTGTTGAAATTACTGTGTGGTTTCTGGCTGGACCTTTGCTAATACAGGTTCAGGTTCTAGGAATGTCTCAAGAGAAGAGCTCATACAGATAGGATTTGGGAATTGGTTTGATTGTACCCTTGAAACTGATCCCAGTGCTGAGTTTTGTTTGTTTGTTGCCAATAGGACATGGGATGCTAGCGATCCATGGCATGCAGTGGCATCACAATTAATCAGGTTATCATCTTGATGAAAAGCCAACTAAAGCAGGTGCCTTGGAAGCCCAAATGGCTGCTGTTTTCATTGTTAAGTGGTGATGATAAGGACTGTGGTATAGACTGGATTCTTCTAAGTGCACTGGAGCACTTACCAAAAGAAAATGACAAACTTGGGTCCTTTAACTCTCAGCTCAAGTTGTGGTCTGAGACCTGAAAATAATCCATGACAGTCCTAAAAGAATCCATTGCTTTGTGCTTCCATGGCACTTATATGGCTGTTAATCAAATGCAAAATTTAATTGGGCAGGTTGCTAAATTATGATGTCAGTTGAATTCACACTTCATCAAATTTCTCATGTGAAAGTTAGAAAAAAAATAGGATCCTAAAACTTGGAGTAGGGATATCTTTTAGACCCAGATAAAACTAACAATCTTGAAACCCAAGTTGCTCTGAGCCTTTCTTGCTAGTAGAAATATCTTGTCACCCTGTGTCTGAGAAGACAAGCCTTTCTTCACTCAAAAACTCTATATGACAGCCTTGTCTGAGACAAATGTCTTAAATAGGGATGCTCATAAGACCCACAAAAATGAGGGTCAAATTTGTAACTAGGGTCATATTTCAATATAATCCACACACTATGACCTAGGAGGAAATAGCTTATACAACAAAAGAACTGAAAGATTTTGCCATTACATATCAGCAGCAACCCAGAGAATATGTTCAGGAGTGGATTGCAAGAATGTTAGGCCAAGAAGGGTGAAATATAGCACAAGATCAGACTGGATTAATTGATATGGATGCACGTACTAGAGATTCCAGATTTAATATGTTAGTGCATGCAGCTAGAGGTGGTAGCTTAGTTGACTGATTGACTTGTACTCACCAGTGGCCTGTGTTTAGTGAGGATGAAATGCCAGAGCTTCTCTGGCATGTGGAGGGGGGAATTCAAGGCTTAGAGAGACAGGAACATGAGGTAGATTTTCCGCGTGTGACCTGCGCACCCACTCCCAACCACATTCAGCAAGAACCCCCAGAAGCTAGTCCTTTCACTAAGGCATTGAGAAACACATTGCAGAGAGGAGCACTAGCTTGAAACCAAAGCTTTTCAAGCTTTATGGTTGGTCTCCTTCATAGGCCAGGTTGACACTGAAGGATGCATGATTCCATGTATCTAACTGGCAGAGACCAAATGACAGCAATTGACCACCGGTGACAAATGGCATGCATTTACCATAAAGGGCAGCAGAGATACACTGTCAGTTAGAATGCCTTGGCCCATACAGATCTTTGGTGGTGGTTAATTGTCTAGAGTGTTCCTGGAAAAGAAATAGATGTTCTGCCTACTAGAGTATTCCTTGATCTATTTCACAGAAAAGAAACTCTAGGTCTGCCAGACAAAAACTTGACCTGAGTTGCCACTGCCGCAGTGGAGAGTTAAAGCCTCTCACATGGTTTCCAGACATAAGTCAATTCAAAGACCCAAAACCCCTTGATCAATAGGGAAGCTGAAACCCCTTGAGGAAGGGCCCTGAAGCATTGCTACAAGTACACACTATAAATTTTCCTCCAAGTCTTCCCCAAAGAGACTTTTAGCCATTTGCTAGAGTGACTGTTCACTGGGGAAAAGGAAATACCCAGGCTTTCAGGGAATGCTAGGCACTGGTTGTAATCAACAGTAATTCCTAGAATCGTATAATGTCACTGTGGTATAACAATGAAAATGTTTTTTTAGGGGAGGGGATTAGTCAGGTGATAGATGCAATATAAGCCCAAGTTTGGCTTACAATGGGCCCAGGTGGTTCAATGACCTAGTGGTATTTCTCTTCAGTGCCTGCAGGTATAAACAGAATTGCCACAATTGGCAACTGACAGTATCTCCCACCATTGGCTCTTTGAATCTTAAGGTGAGGAAATATTTATATGTTTTCTCACTGATATATCTTAAGTGCCTGGAATGGCATTTGGCACATAGTAGGCACCTAATAATTATATGTCAAATAATAAATGAATTAATAAACTGCAAAAGACATACAATGTTAAACTTCAAAATAATACTTTCATGTTCAAATGTCTGCACTTCTTTGTCTACAAAAATTTCTTTTTTTTTATTAAGAGTACATAACTGTACATTTACCTTTGGCAAATTAACACTTACGCTCTTTGTCACTAGACAGATTTTTGTCAATAATTAATGGTCATTTTTTAACACTGATTGTTTCCTTGGTGCTTAGGAGTCACCGAGACTTACAAAAAGGAAGTCTTAACAATTCTGGATTTTGTGTGGTTTGACTTTCTATCTCTGAAACATTCTGGTTTCAACCCACTATCATCAGGGATTAATGGGTGGGCACTATTTTCCTTTTTTTTTTTTTTCCTGCAGTAAAGCTGATTATGGGCAAAGAAGCCCTACTCTGTCTCCACTTTCACCCCACACTGAAGGGCTATTTGTGTTAAAGTTTGCTTTGGGCTGGGCACTAACAGTGAGAAAGGAGGTTAGGAGTCATGGGGAAAATATGACATATTTGCTTTTTTACCTTACTACATTCACCACTCTGCTGCTAAACCAAAATGTCCCCAAATATATGTTTGTTGGAGAGAATAAGAGCAAGTATTAACTCTAAATGAAAGTCCCAGAAAGCAGTTCTTCAGCAACATTAGCACCAAATTTGCATTTAAGATGAAAAGAAAATAAAAAGCTAGAACACTGACCTGTGTGATGTAGATGATTTTGTGAAGCTGAATTAATATCTGCTGAATAGGATCACTGATCTGACGTACTTTCCTCTGGGACACAGCGATTCCTGCAGATGCTGTGGGTGATAAATTCTACAGTTAGTCCAGTTCTCTTTCAACAGTGATAGTAGTGGAAAATGAAGTAAAATTCTCAAAAATATTTTAAAGCAAAGACCTCACCCTACTAATGAAACAGTATGCAGAGACCCTGTAACACTTCAGTATTTTATGATATAAAATAAACAATCTTCCCTTTACTTCTCAGACTTCTATGTAACATAATGATGTTTCCTATCATAACATTTTAAAGACTGCTTAGCTCTTGGATATTTTGCTTGCAATTACAGCAGGCTGCCATCAGGAGTCAGTGGTGCTTTGGATACTATGACCACTGAAAAGCCAGGCTTCGACATAATACAGTTAAGAGCATATCATGCTTTTAAATTTTTAATTCATTATGCCCTCAATAACATGTTTTAAAACTAATTTTATCAAAACTACTAAATGTAAACACTGAATAAGCAATCTTACAAAGCAAAAAAATCCCAAAATCCTCTTAGCTAGGATTAAGTAACTTTCAAACCCTTGATTATTACAAATTATAATTTTCACCTGGATGGAAATTATAGGTCTAAATAGGACACATTTATAATTTATACTGAATTCTCATCATAGAGCCATACCACCTTCACAGTTTCAGGCTAACATGATGTCAAATTGCAGAGGGTTTGCTTCCCCAGCTTCCTGTTATAGCCACAAATGGTCCATTCTTAAATGAAGAATATAAGGTTATTTAAAGGAATGACTTTAATCTCTAGATTAGCTACAAGGCCACCTCTGCGTTCTTTCACCCACAGAACCACACTGGAGAAAGCAAAGAGAGACTTCATATGTGTGATGTGTATTTTCCTCCTTCCTTTCTCTTCTTCCTCCTCCTCTTTCCCATCGTCCCCTTAACCTAGAGCATGCTTCTGCAACAATACTTCTCTTGCCAATTTCCCTTTTTTTAAAAAAAGTCCTAAAGATTCACTTTTCTTCTCTTCATACAACATTGAGCTTCTATGAAATTAAATATGAATATAATTATTGCTTTAGCAACAGCTAAGATTTTTTAAAAATGATTCTTACATAAGTGCTTTCTGAGAAAGCTTGCATATTTTACCATAAACATTTTGTTTTCAAAACATTTAAAGAGAAAATTTTATGTGTTTGTTTAAAAGAGCCAAGTTGTTTTATTATAAGCTTATGAAAATTTATATTTAAGACACAAAATGCAATAAAGAATAAAATATAAACATTTAAATAAATAATATTTTCTTTATGGATATCTTAGTTAAGAAATTAGCACAAGAAATAATCTAGTTCCAGTTCATCTGCAGTTAATACCTTGTTTAAATGTTTGGAATTTAAAGATCTACCTCACCTGGACACTGTGTCTAACTCCTTTAAAGTGCCAATTATTTTATCATTAAGATGAGGTTTAATAAATCACCCTTAGAGTAAAAATGTAAAGGCAAATCAGAAAGAATTAATTTAGCTCTAAAATAGAAAGCAGAGAACTGCAGCTGTCTGCTCCAGCTTGTAGAGATGGCCAAGTATACATATGCCATATTTACAATGGTGCCCCTTGCAGAAATAATTCTTAAAATGTAACTATTTGCTTGTGTAGACTCATACCAAAAAAAACAAGACACTGTGTAATGTGGCCAAATAGACGTTGCTACAAAAACATTAACTTTGCATTTTCTGAAAATGGAGGGCTTGAGTTTTGATCATTTTTGTATTAATTACTTTATGCTTTTAATTTACAGATGCAACATTCATAGGTAATGAGTTAAAATCTCACAGCATGGCAGAGAGTTCTTAGGTGTGTGATGACATTTTGAGTGGAATATCACATAGGTTTGACTCTACCTTGCCACAAGAATGTGCTCATCTGTGGCCCTAAATACAAAAACAGAAAGAGTTAGCTAGAATGCCTGCCTTCTGAACTAATCACCTATTCAATTTAACTTAAAAATTATTTTTCTTAAGAATGTTGACCATTACCCTCTCAATCCCAGTAAATCCCTAACTTCTGAAAATAGTTATAATTGCTTATTCTCTAAAAAATAAAACAAGCAAGCAAACGAACAGAAACATTAGGGTTGCAGATGAGGCTCAAGGCTCCCCAGAGCCACCACCCATCATAGCCACCTCCCCGGAAGTAATCTCCGATATGAGAGAGTGGTGTGTTGCCTTCTAGTCACTTTTCTATCCATTTGCATACATATGTGTGTGCCCCAAAACAATACTTTTCAAACTATAGTTAAGACCTGAAATCAATTTAATGGCTTATGACCAGCATTTTTAATAATGGAATGGACGGCATTGAAACCAGATCAAAAAATTTTACAGTGCATTGCAAGGGTCCGCTCAGTCAGGATATAAAATGTGCTTCTGATTGATGGTCACTTCCAAGAGTTTGAAAATCTGTAGTAGTCCTTCCTCCTCCCTCTTTTCCTCCCTCTTTTCCTTCCTCCTTTTCTCCCTTCCTTTCTTTCAAACAAATAGTGACACATCACATCGCATAGCTGTTTTACAATTTTTTTCCCACCCAGTCTATCATGGAGATCCTTTTTTATCAGAACACCCAGTTCTAGCTTATTCTCTACAACTATTGGGTATATTGCAATAGTACCGCATGTTCTGGATGTAGTATGTAGTTTACATAGCCACTTCTGTCTTGATGGACACTTAGTTTACTTTCAATTTCTCATGATTATAAGTGATGTTGCAGTGAGTATACAAGTACATGCCTCATTGTACATAAGTACAAGGGTTCTTTTAGGGTAGACAAGGAGAAGTGAAATAGCTGGGCCCTAGGATACACACATTTCTTATTATAACAAATATATTTTAAAGTGGCTGAATCACTTTATACTCTGACAGGAAAAGAATCCATTCTTCTATACCTTGGTTAACACAACATATTACCAGAATACAGTTTTGCCACTTTAATTTTTCTTCTATTTTGTATTTATCTAAATGTTAGTGAGGTTATTGTACTTCTTTGGTGAATTTCTTGCTTGTACCCCATGCTTCTTTGTTCTTACTGATTTGTAAATACTTTTTACATACTCTGAATACTAATACTTTCATCGCATTTTATATGTTAAAAGCATTTTCACCTAATCTGTGACTTCCTTTCTATTTAAAGGGCATTTCCCACTCCTACCACCTAGACTCAGGTACCACCAGAACAGCCTGTCAGGTAGCTGCTGTTACAGCATCAAGGCAAGCTGGGATCCCACCATCAGTTCAGCATTATTGGGTGCTCTGCCAGGATTACTAAACTGTGTCATGAGTTAGGATTGGGAAGAGGAAGAAAACTTGCGACTGAAAATGATGGGTGAGGGGTCTACCTGTAACACTTGCAAACTTTCTTGATTTCCTGGACAAATTGAGCTAATCCTAGGTTTGAGAACCATTCTTCCTCATTTTCTACCTGATCGAATCTCACATTTTTTTTTATATTTTCCTACACCAAAATATATACTTATTTAGCTTTTAATAATTTTAGGAAAACAAAAATGATAAAAATCCAAATACATATCTTCTTTTATTTTTATTCTTCGTTTAAAGATTAATAACTATTAGGTTCATGGCAAATGTTAGCCACATCATGTTATCTAGTTTTAAAGCATTCTTTCTCAATAAATCTTTCAGATTGGCTCACTGAAAATATTACACTTCCTAATGATTCACAAAGAAATTCAGCACATATTTATTTTGACAATTTTGTCCTAAGAATATTTTTATTAGAACAATTTTTCCTTAAAAAAAATCAGTGAGACTGATGATAGTACATGTGCAATGTCAGTCATACATAATATGCCCATGACTCATATCTATGTGGTATTTCCTATTGCAAAACATATACGATATCTGGTACCCTTAAAATTTAATAAAATCAAAGTTTAAAACATTGAAATACTTTGCATTCTTTTATTGTTTTTATCGAAATAGTAAATTTGACTAGTGTCTTAAAACTTAGAAGGAAACTAAAAAATTCCTTATAAGAGATAATTTACTTGAAAGTGTCAAAAATCAAAAGTAAGTGTATTTGCTAGCTTACTCTGTTGTTGGCATGGCACTAAAGAGCTATATTTTTCCCTCTGGAGTGTTAGGTAGAAGGACCTGCAGAAAGAGCAGTGCTTTCTTAGCACGGACTTGGGCAAGAGACTGGGAAGCATTTTGTACATTTAATCTCATCTAATCCGCACAACCACTCTAAAGAGTGGCCGTTATGATCCCAATTTTATACATGAGGACACTGAGTGCTATAGTCTGAATGTTTCTGTGCCCCCAAAATTCATACATTGAACAATACCAAGGTGATGGTATTAGGAAGCAGTGCCTTTGGGAGTGATTAGGTCATGGGTGTAGCTTTCATGAATGGTATCAGTGACCCTATAAAAGAGGGTGGTGAGAACTTGGTCACCACTTCCACCATGTGAGGACACAGCTTGAAAGAGCCATGTGAACCAGGAAGCAGGCTCTTACCAGACACTGAACTTGCCAATGCCTTGATCTTAGACTTCTAGCCCCCAGAACTTGAGAAATAAATTTCTGTTGTTCATAAGCCACCCGGTTTATAGTATTTTCTTATAGCAGCCCAAACGGATTAAGACAGTGAGCCTTGGGGAGATTAAAGAAAATGCCCAACCAAGATCACAGAGCAAGTGAGTGCTGGGACATGAAACCAGGTGGGCCCTAAAACACTACTACACTGACTCAGTCTCTATGAGAGTTAAGGGGCTCCCAGTTTTCCTCCTAAACCCACCCCTAGGAGGCTGTGTGATGACGGATAATCCCTCTAGTTGTTGCAAATACAAAATAATACCTACACTCCTTGCTAGCCTGAAATACTATTTTCTTTCTTAAAAGGGTTGCTACTTTTAACATGATGCTCTACCCATTCCTTTGAACATTTACTGGACTAATAAATATTTTTGGAAAGCACATACATGTAACAAACTGGAAGCATTAGATCTTTGGAACCTGCACAGTACACTATATTCTATTATCTCATAGCACAATAATAAAACAGCCAAGTTAGTTGCCCAGTCCTGGTGCTTTCAGACTTGATTTACGCTATATATCCAGTCTATGGAAACTAAAATTTACAATATACACCCTGAAGCTGTCAATTACTACAAATCGAATGAAAAACAGAGTATACTGTATTCTCCCAGTTGACCAAGATATGGTATCAACTTATTAGTTTTCTGGATTCTCTCTGTTAAGAATCAGGAGTTTTTGGACAACTGGAGAAAAGAAAGGTTGGAGTGGGGGTGGCAGCAGTCTGTGAAGCAGGAAAAAATATATTTTTTTAATCAATGAGGCCAAAACACACATGAGCTTCTCTATATTAGACCAACTGTCCTGTCAAAAGACAATACAAATTCACTCTTACCTCTTTCCTTTACTTGTGACAATGAAATAAAGTATCTTAATTGTATTTCAAATCTACAAATATTCAGCAATCAATCGCTGTGTCCCTGGTTAGATGAACGATTTTGCACTCATAGGGGTTTCATGGGAGGTTCCCCCAGAGAACCATGGATGGGGGATAAAGAGTGGATGGAAAGGTCACATTTGAGCAAACCACGGAGAATTAGGAGGCCTTGAATAGGCACAGGGCATGGATTGTGTGTGAGGGAAGGTGTATTTGAGTGCTGGCTTCCAAGTATTAACAGAAGAAACAGTTCCAGCAAAGGGAAGAGTCAGCTAAGCAAGGGCCACATCTGAAGAACAGCAAAGCATCCAGTTTAGCTGGTGTGCAGGACAATAAAAAGGTATGGTATGTGCACAGCTAAAGAGGTAGCCAGGGGCCACACATGGTGAGGAGGCATAAAGGTGACTCTTAGTCCATGAAAGGTGACCTCATGAGAAGAGGCCTAGAGCTGAAGTCAGAAGGCCTGGCTTAAATTTTCTCTCTCTGCCAGGTACCAGGAACATGGTTCTAGTCAAGTCACAACTTCTTTGGGCCTTGGTTTCTTCATCTGAAATGGGAGTATGGTGAAAATGGGAACAAAACAAAGGGAGCTGAGGTGACATACGCTGTGGGGGGAATGAGTCACACGGTGGGGTAACTATCTGTGTGTGGGGAGCTGGGGCCGAGGATTGCAGAAGCTTGGGGCTGAGTGGTTAAGAGGATGATGTCCCATCAAAAGAGAGAAGGAAGTGACAGAGAAGATGAAGACTGGGAGGCTGGGACATGGGGTGGGATACTTCCTGCACAGACCAACAGACCGTTCCACAATCAGTCAGGCAGAAATTGTTAGAAAGGGACTTGGCAGTCTGGACCCAGTTCCCCCGCTGTCCCCCACCCCTGCTGGGATTTCCCACAGGATGGCAGGAAGCTGAGTCAAAGCATCAGCTCCTTTCACCTTCTGGGTGATCAGACAACAAACTCCCTTTCATTTGGAACCTCTGAAACAAGCTGTTTAAAGGCCACAGAAGCAAGACTGCTTTGAAGTCCTTCACTCTTGACTTCTGACTGAATCTCATTTATGTGATATGCCTTATATACTATCCAGAATTAATATTTTTGGTGTGTTTGAGGGTTAGGGTTCTTCCAATTTCAAAACTGCTATCTCTTTAGTTATTTTTTTAGAATACAAAATATAACCACAGGATTTTTAAAATTGAAATTCCTAGAAAAGGCTACATAATACACATGGAAAGATGCTCTGTGGAGAATTTACTGCTGTATCATTTCCCGCACTTACTTTTGACCCCAGAAGCCTCCCCCAGTCAAGCAGTCGGGTGTGAGGAGAACATTGCCTCGAGATGCAGTGGCTGAGAGGAACCAGGGAACAGAGAGATTAAGTTCCTGGGCTTTAAAAAGCAAAAGTCTAAGCAAAAGGCAGAAAGATTCGAAAGAACTTTTTTGGAACAAACTCTTCTTCCTGCCTCTCCTGGGTGAGATAAAGCTTCTCTGAGGATGAGGATGAGGACACAAGAAAGAAAGAAAGCCTCAGGAAAGATCCAAATTCCAGCCCACTTTGGGCAGAGTCTGAGGTGGGCAGCAAGGAGGGGAGAGTTGGATGATAGAGCTCTCTTTAAGTTTGGGGATTCAAAAGTGGTGAGGCTGCCTGCCCCAATCCCACAGGGAACTCTGAGAGGACTTGGTCATGCTGATGTTCCCCACGCCACTGTGGCATTGGGGTCAGGGGGCAGTGGACACAGCTCCATGAGGTGTCAGAGCAGAGAGCTTCTGCTGAGTTCCCAAGTCTCTGTGCCCTGAGAGGTGAGGAAGAGTAGGCCAACCCTCCCGATGTCCCTGAGAAAGTGAGCTGACAGAGCAAGAGAGCTTGCCCTACAGAAGACTTGCTTTCATGTCAAGGGGACACAGCCATGGGTGGAAACATGGACTAGGAACTGGAGGTCAGGTAGGGTTGTGCCACTTGTTTGGACATCGATGTGGAAGAATGATCACACCCAATAATCAGATCAATGCCAGCACAGGCAGTCACAAAGCCCCAGTACCATAATGCTGACTAAGCCCTTGGAAAAAATTCCACCCAGGGAAGCAGAAGAGAGAGAAAAGCAATCCTCAATTTGTCTGGTATCAGACTTTTCAGTTTGATATGAAAAAGAAATCACCAACACATTGAAATTTACCTGTAGGTCAATTGATTATGTTTTTCGAAATCAGTTAATATAGATATTAAGTTCAGGTTTGGGAAAATATAGAAAGTTATATTTTTACTCCTGACTATGTAAGCTAAAAATAGCATATGCACTTGGTCTAGTTCATGGAGCCTGACTCTTCTCCAATGATCTAGTTATTTCTTATACTATGCTACAATTGCTGATCAAGTCACGCTAGCTCCCTTTATTCCTAGTAAAGGGAAGTTTTCTTCTCTGAAAGTCAATTCCATTGATGAAGCCCAGAATTCTCAAGGAAAAAATGTTGTGGTGTGAAAACCATGCTGTTCACCACTATGGATGCAAAGGCTAACCAATTCAACTAAACCAAACAGAAAGAAAAGACAGGCTTCCTCTCCCCACCCGACCCCCATTCAATTGCCTGGGCAAGAAAAATTTCACCCAAATTTGGAAAATAGGCAAAATGGTGATTGCTTGATTCTCTGATAGCATGTTAGAGCATTTTCTAATAACCCTACTTAATCTTAATCTAATATTCTTGGGTAATGTCATAGTATGTTTAACTAACAATCTACACCAGTAAAGAAGCATGCAGTTTATAGCCCCATAGTGTTAGAAGTTAACCTATAGAAATTGATATATTGTCATGATTTTACACCTGGTCAAGAGCTTGATCACAAAAATGATTTAGTTTTATTGCCCCATAGAAATTTCACCAGTCTTATGCTTGATTTAGCAATCTTATTTCAGCTTTGCTTTCTTGGCTAACAATATAAATTCCTGCTCTCCAAATGTTCTTGGAATCAGCTATTTTGTCTTCTACACGATTCTATCAATAATGGGTTAAATAAAAATATTCAGACACTTGCTAAAAATAACTTTAAGAATTGTCCTCTTACACTCCAATTATGACAAGAAATAATATGTAGTTATCATAATAAAAAATTGTAGTTGACATATTATCTAAAACATCCCAGACAATCTTTTGAATCCATACTGAGCGATGTCAATTAAGAATAACACGTTCCTAGCTGTAGTGGAGAGCAGGTAGGTAACCCAGAGGGAAGAAAGGCCCCCTGCTTTCAAGAGAGTGGACTGTTGAAGCAGCCGTTAGAGAATGGTTTGGCCACAACCTTAGTTGTTTCAACATTTTTCTTCAACAAATGGATTTAATAGAAGCTTAGTAACTGAATTAATGATTAATATTCCCTGTGGGCTAAGTGTACTCTGTCTGATGTTCTAAAAAATTAAACTACTCCCCAAATAGGAGCCAACACATGGATAGATTCTAAGTTGTTGGTGCTCACTTTTCTATAAAGGAATAATTTGGTTAAATGTCTATATGTATAAAATGGTATGGTTTATGTGAAAAAAGAGTCCACAGGAAATTAAGGTCCTTAATGTCTAGGTTTCTCGTTACTATGGGCTCATCTGTCACCATCCTCAACACCCAAATTGGTCTGTGTGACAAACCAATTCAAAGGGTATTTGTAAATATTCAAACTATTTTTTAAAAATATATGAAAAATCATTAATAATGAAAAATTGAAATTTGAGAGCCATGCCTTTCTCCATTAACTCAATTATTTTGTATACTATGATATAATCATCACCCAAGTCACACTGACCTCACCTGATTCCTACCAGAGAGTGGTGTACCTTCCAACTCTTCCTTCCTTCAGCCTGTCCTCCAGGCAGAAACCCTGAGGACAGGAGTATGAGCTTCCATTGAACAGCTGATAGGCAGGTTGCATGTGGTCTTAAATTGGGACCATCAGTAACTTTTGTGAGACTGAGTAGCTCTTTGAAAACACATTTCCTACAAAGACTGTGAAAAAAATCTACACCTCCAGGCAACATTCTCCTGGGATCTGGTACATACTCCCTAAGTGCTTGAAGAATTGGGAAACAAATCATCATTGGTAAAGGAAATGTGTTGTCTCCCACTCCTACCCCAATCTGAAGTCTAAAAAATACATACACATATACATGTTTAATATAATAAAGTAACTTTAAATAAAAATATAATATGAAAAAGTCTAGCATAAAAAAATCATTGATTCCCTCACTGTTTCAAATTACTTATGCAATTGCTGTCAACACAGTAGCAAAGAATACAAGGCTTTATGGAGTGGTGGGTCTGCATCAGTTAGTAAGTAGTTTTCAAGGGCCTGATTTCAGAGGACGTACTCAAAATATATACAGGTATACTTCATTTTATTGTGCCTTAATTTATTGTGCTTCAAAGATGTTGCATTTTTTACAAATTAAAGTTTGTGGCAACCCTGCGTCCAGCAAGGCTATCAGCACCATTTTTCCAACAGCCTGTGTTCACTTTTTATCTCTGTGTCACGTTTTGGTAACTTTTGAGATATTTCAAACTTTTTCATTATTATTACATCTGTTATGGTGACTACGATGAGTGATCTTTGATGTTACTAATACACAAACCATGCTCATATGAGATGGCAAACTTAATGGATAAATGTTGTGTGTGTGCTGACTGCTCTACCAACCAGCCGTTTCCTTCTCTCTCCCTCTCCCCAGGCCCCTTTATTTCCTGAGACAAAACAATATTGAAATCAGGTCAATTAATAACCACAAAATGGCCTCTAAAAATGAAAGGAGTCACAGGTCTCCATGAAGCCTGAGAGAGGTGAGGAAGCTGAAAAAGAAAAATCAGAAGCTAGCAGAGATTGATTCATGAGGTTTAAGGAAAGATGTCATCTTCATAACATAAAAGTTCAAGGTGAAGCAGGAAATGCTGATGTAGAAGCTGTGGCAGGATAATATTTTCTTATCCAGAGGTGTGGCTAAGATAATCGATGAAGGTGTCTACACTAAACAACATATTTCAATGTAGAAAAATGGTCTTCTTTAGGAAAAAGATGCCATCTAGGGCTTTCACAGCAAGGGAGGAGAAGAAGTCAATGCCTGGCTTCAAAGCTTCAAAGGATAGGCTGAGTCTCTTGTTAGGGGCTAATGTAGCTGGTGAACTTAAGTTGAAACCAGTGCTCATCTACCATTTCAAAAATCCTAGGGCCCTTAAGAATTATGCTAAATCTACTCTGCCTGTGCTTTAGAAATGAAACAATAGAGCCTGGATGACAGCACCTCTGTTTACTGAATATTTTAAGCTCACTGTTGAGACCTACTGCTCAGAGAAAAAGGATTCCTTTCACTATATCACTGTTCATTGACAATACACTTGGTCACCCAAGACCTCTGATGGAGATGGACAAGGAGATTAATGCTGTTTTGATGCCTGCTAGCACAATAGCCATTCTGCAGCCCATGGATCATGGAGTCATTTTGACTTTCAAGTATTATTATTTAAGAAACACATTTTGTAAGGGAATAGCTACAATAGACAGTGATTCCTCTGATGGACCTGGGCAAAGTCAACTGAAGTTTCTGGAAAGGATTCACCATTCTAGATGCCATTAAGAACATTCATAATTCATGGGAAGAGATCAAAATATCAACACTAACAGGAGTTTGGAAGAAACTGAATACAACTCTCGTGGATATCTTTGTAGGGTTCAATACTTCAGTGAAAAAAGTAACTGCAGATATGGTAGAAATAGCAAGAGGACTAGAATTTGAAGTGGAGCCTGAAGATGTGACTGAATTGCTGCAATCTCATGATAAAACGTGAATGGATGAGGAGTTGCTTCTTATGAATGAGCAAAGAAACTGGTTTCTTCAGATGGAATCTACTTCTGGTGAAGATGCTGTGAACATTGTTGACATGACAACAAAGGATTTAGAATATTACATAAACTTAGTTGAGAAAGCAGTGGCATATTTGGGAGGACTGACTTAATTTTGGAAGTTCTACTATGGTTAAAATGCTATGAAACAGCATCGCATGTTACAGAGAAATCTTTTGTGAAAGGAAGAGTCAATTACTGCAGCAAACTTCATTGTTGTCTTATTTCGCGAAGTTGCCATAGCCCTCCCCAGTCTTCAGCAACCATCACTCTGATCAGTCATTAGTCATGAACATTGAGGCAAGACCCTCCACCAGCAAAATAATCAGGGACTCACTGAAGGCTCAGGTAATCACTAGCACTTTTTAGCAACAAAGTATTTTTAATTTAATTACATTGTTTTTTAGACATAATGTTATTGTACACTTAATAGAGGATAGTATAGTGCAAACATAACTTTTATATGCATTGGGAAACCAAAAAATTAATGTGACTCACTTAATAGTGATATTCTCTTTATTGTTGTAGTCTGGAACCAAACCCACAATATCTCTGAGATATTCCTGTATACATATATATGAAAGCTTTACTGAAGATGCTTACAATATGGTTGGAAAGTATAAGTAATATACCCCAAATCCCAACAAACGATGTAGAAATGCATATAATTATATGCCAAATTACATGGTATAGACTAGTATTATAAAAGTTTTGACCAAAATCCGGTGAGCAAATTTTTATATGCTAAAAAAGTTGCTATGCAATAAAAAAAGAAGATATGTACTCAAAACCACTTTGGCAATTGTGAAAATTAGTTTTAAGTACTTATGTCAATAATTAACTTCAAAGTAAGCTACTAAAAGTTGCTCTCATATAAGGATGACTAGAATATTAGCTGTGCTCTCTAGAATATTTCGATGAAACACTGACTGCTTGATTTAGATCTAACCTTTATGAACAAAAGGCAAGTGTAAAAATAGATTCATAGTCATCTAATAAGAAAACATAATTAAGAGCCCAGAAATCCTGAAGTGACAAATTCTATTCAAAATGCAAAGCATAAGAATCTCCATACATCATTTCAGTGCCTTGGTGTCAGGTGCTGTCTAAATGAAAAACTCAGCAAAGGAGGGAAAAATGCCAGTGTTCATCCAGTCAAATTAGACCATACTCTTAATTGACATTACATTTGCACTTCAAAATTTAAGTTTGACCCACACACCCAAAAATTTACATTTGACACACACAAATAGCATCCATAACATTACAGTATGTACTTGACAAAGAATACATTTCCTGTGTTATGTTTTGGTATGATTCAATTTTCACAGATATACACCATTTCCCCTGCCTCAAGTGGAAAGAATTACTTCTTTTGTTTATATATAAGACAGACCCTAGACTTTTTTCCCTCATTCAAAATACTTGGTAATATCCAGTTGTTTGATTAACTGATTTGACTCTATAGACAGCAGAATCAATTATTTTTAAAGAACTGAGTTTCCTAAGGAATGAGGCACATATACAGCCTAATTTAATGAAGTAAGTAGATCAGGTATGAAATAGCCTGGTGGGAAAGGTGTTCCTTTTGCAATCTTCTTTTCTTTCTGATGATCATATCAAGGATTAAGTTTCAGTATGGCGCAAGTATGTCTTCACCATTTCTCAAATATTAGCTAATGTTCTTTCATAACAAAGACAATAGACCTCAGGATATGCAGACAACAATATCTACTTAAAATTTAGTTTTGTGTTTCTTAGATTTGTATTTATTTTTACAACTACCATCTATTCATGGCAAGTGATACTATACTAGTTTCCCATTTACAGAAATAACATAAACTTCACTTGTAAAAACATTGAAATTGAGAAAGTGAGTCAATTTAAAGAAAAATATTAGGAAAATAATAGTACATATGGTTCTCAGATATAGCCAAATTTGTGTATTGATAATATACAAGTGACTAAAGTTCGAAAAATGGAGTTAAAATAATTAACATCTTAAAACTGTTTATTTATTCATTGATTCCATATTAATCACTGTTAACATTTTTACCCAATCTAGGAATTCTTAAATTTTCATTTCTATTGGCATGAAAATGCAACCTATTATTTTATCCAAATAATACTCATAAAATAAATTATTGATAAAATCTATTAATCATTAGTATTAAAAAATAGAATAAGGGGACTTTTAGCAGCATTAACTTGTAATAGTTTCATGGTTACTTGTTCTACAGGAGTTTGGAGGTGCTGTTAAATACTGTTGTATCATCACACTATGAATCTGGAAGTCCATATTTTAGTAATATCACATAGGCAAGATCATATTATATAATACAGCCATCTGGCACTCTAAAATAATGGTTCTAACCCTGTGTTATGCCATAGCACATGGAAAATAATGTTCATGTACTAGATATATTCCTGGGGACAGTCACAGATTTTGACAAAATTCTTCCCTTCCTGATAATTTTTTCCAGAACATTGGGCAATACAGGGCTATAGATGTTGGTTATACATAATTTCCAACATTTTTCTTTCCATCCAACAAAGCTAAATCAAATGTTAGAAAAGCTAGAGATACAAAGGTAAGGACTAGAATGGAGCATGATTTGTGATGAGGTGGCCTAAGTGAATGAGGCTGGTACCAGTCGTTTGTATTTTGATAAAGTGACTGACAGCCCAAATTTACCTGCAACACTTTAAAAAGTATGGCTTTATAGTATATAGAAAAACAATTTTGTATTATGATGGAAAAAAATAAAGATCTAAGTTTTTGACTCGAAAGTAGAATAATTCACAAGCGGTAACCCATAACCCCAGTGAGATTGGCCTCTATAAAAAAATCCCAAAACAACAAATGCTGGCAAGGATGTGGAGACATAGGAACACTCTTACACTGCTGGTGGGACTGCATATTAGTGCAACCTCTGTGGAAAAGAATTTGGAGATACCTCAAAGAGCTAAAAATAGAAATATCATTCGATCCAGCAATAGCACTATTAGGCATCTACCCAAAAGAGCAAAAAACATTCTATGATAAAGACGTCTGCACCCGAATGTTTATGGCAGCACAATTCGCTATTGCAAGGATGTGGAAATAACCCAAGTGCCCATCAATTCATGAGTGGATTAATAAAATTTGGTGTATATATATACAATGGAATATTACTCTATCATAAGAAACGACAGTGATCTAGCACCTCTTATACTTTCCTGGATTAAACTTAAGCCCATTATCCAAAGTGAGGTACCACAAGATCAGAAGAATGGGCTCCACTTGTACTCGCCATCAAATTGGTACTAATTGATGAACACTAGGGTGCTCACACGGCAGTAATACTCTCCAGGGATTAGAGGGATGGGGGGGTAAACCCGCAACTAAAGGACAAGGGGAGCATTGTAGGGGGGGAAGGGCATGCCTCTAACCCTCACTTGGGTGAGGCAAAGACATAAAGTGTAACCATAATGTTTGTACCCTCATAATACCCTGAAATAAAAAAAAAAAAAACAAGTGCTAACCCAAATTTTCTCTTGTGCATTAATGCGTTCTACAATATTAGTACACTACCCACTCGTTTTATGGGTAAAATTTAGCATTCACTGATAACACTTAAAAATGTTTAGTATATTCTGATTCAAATTTTAAAAATATATGAATCAGCAAATTTTTAAAAATTAGATGGTATAATAAACTATAGGAATAAGGAATATATTAGTATTATCATATACAGAAACTGTGCTACCTTTGGTTTGTTTAAAATCCAGAGATCTGATTAATATCACTGACATAAAATCAAGTCTTACACTGGACTAACTCAACACACCCACCAGGAAAAGGAATTCGTATTATGAATTACAACAGAACTATTAATTGCTTATATATATATATATATGTGTGTGGATTTCACTCCTGCTGTTATAAAAATTAATCAACAACAATCATTTTAATTTCATGATTATGTTATGAACTTATGTTTGCCAAAATAACAGGAACAAAGCATGATCAACATGATAGTTTTGGATATCCTAATAATCTAATAACATCTTTTTTTTTGCATCTATACTGATATCATAATGGCCCCAAACTTTCAATGACTCTTCCAAAGCACATTTACTAAATGTGGACACATGGGCTAAATCAATTTACATTGCCTGTGTTCACTATACATGTTAACTCTACAAAAGAGTGTGAATTAAGGAAGCTAAAGTAAAAATAGCATTAAACAGTAATTCCAAATTAACCAAAATAGTAAAGTGGAACTTTATGCTCAAGAGTCATATACAAACACATATGTTAAAAGCACAATTACTAAACTTTTTTCTGAATTGTCCAGGTTTAGCTAATAATTTTAATGTTACCATTGGACGTTGGTCCTCTTTAACAGAAATTAGAAACAGATTAATAAACATATTCTTTTCTTCCCCAAACCATTGTTATAAACTTTTATGTTTAAGGATCCATAATTTTTCATTTATGATATAAAATGTAATATAATATTTTAGTCAAGTACAAGTAGAAGTAACTAAGAAATAATCATCTGTGTCAGAGTAGAGGAAATGCAAAAAAATATGATTCACTCTCTTCGCTCTATATGTATCATGTAGGTGTAGAGTTTACAGAAATACCCAGGTAAAACACAGTTCCTATGTTTTGTTAGTAGGTATGTACTTTAAGCATCAACACCCAACTGGTTAACATTCCTACCAAGGCAGAAATGAAAATTTTAGAAAAACAGCCATAATATTTCAATCTATAAGTGAACACAGAAAGCATTTTGATACTATCAAATTGCCAAACTAATAATGATAGACAAACAAAACAGAATTCTCTTGCTATTTATCTTAAAATTACCTCCCAAGCATCATTCAGACATCTCAGGCACTGCTATAGTTCTGCGTTCACCCATTGTGCACTTAACAACAATGTGATCTAATAAGTACTACCATGATCTTTGAGATTTCGAAGAATCACAGCAGGAAGGCTGTGGGACTGCCACCCTGTCACTAACTCAGCCTCTATTTCCTTAACGTGAGCCCTGAGCATGAGGGGTGGCGCTTTCAGAAGCAGGTCAAGAGGCAGCAAAGCTGAAGAAATAAAAGGGGGAAAGATAAGAAACTGTAACATAAATTACATTGAATTTCAGGGAGGTGTGTCTGATTTTATTGCTGCCAACACTAAGTTACCTGGTCTTGGTCTTGATCCTATTCCACCAGTAAAGTCCCTGAAAACAGAATTAGAGGCCATTAGAATGACTTGTTCAACTTGGATTCCACGAACATTTACGGAGAGCCTACACTCTGCTATGATCTATGTTATAAACACAAATAAAGGTCATTTTCCCTCGAGGTCAAGAGTTTACTAATGAGGAAAATAAATATATTCTAACACAGAGTAGAACTGACATTCTACTGGCAAATGGAAGAACCCTGTCCTACCACCTCGTTTATAAGCTCTAAGTATGATTAAGAACCTACATCTTAGTATCCTGAGTGATTATCTTGTTGTACATAAAATCCAAATACTGACTTTTTTATCAAAAAGAAATAACATTTAAAATTTTGTGTATGGTATTTTCCATGACTTGTTCCTGCTGTCTTAAAAAACATCAACAAAAACCCTATAACTCTTCCTGTGAGATTATTTTTGCATTTAAAAGAAATACATTTTTCCTAAAGCTTCCAGTGTTATTATCATCCCTTGTCTCCTTTGCTTCAAAATTGTAGTTTGCTTGATAATTTTGCAAATTGGTCTCAGTGTCTTCTATGGAGGTGGCCTTACACCCCACCAGGGATATCCATAAATAACCTTCAGCCTTGTAGTTTTCATTGTGTCTTGGACTAATTTCTTAATAGTTTTCTGGAACAAAATAAGAAACATCTGTGCCATGACAATTTATGAGAATCATACTTCAATTCAATGCAATCCAACAAAAAATATACCAAACATCTACTATGTACAAGGCACATGATAGGCATTTGCTAAGTAGGAATGAATATAGAGATTCAAATACAAATAAACATGGCTGATAATTCTCTTACCCCAACCCTTTCATTTTAATCACAGAATTTTCAATGCATATATGCAGCAACACATACCTAAGTTATTAAGTGTAACAAAATTGTCACTCATTTACCCACCACCCAACTAAAGTACTAGCATAATACCATCATCCTTGCATCCACCTATGAGTTAGTTCCCTCTCTAACCCTATCTCTTTCCATTCCCTCTTGACCCTTACAAAACCAGCCCTCCCTTGATCCCATAATTTTTTCTGTCCCATTTTCAGCACAAGTTTCCAGAGCCTTGAAAAATAAGTGGAATTTGCCAGCCTTGGCCAGAATATGCACTCTCCATATCCCAGGGAAATGCAGAATGCTTAAAGAAAAAAAAGGGACAGTCTTGCCCTCAGAAAGTTCAAAGGCAGGCATGATCACAGCAGCGCCTGTGTGTGGGCGGGACGGCCCCAGGGCTGAGCCGCAGAGCAGAGCATCTGTTCTGGCTCCTCTTTTCCTTGCACACACACCATACCCCAGCGAACGCTTCCTGAATAACTCTCTGCCCCTTAGCCTTCTAGATGAGTACAGCGCTGACTAATAGAAATATAATGCAAGCTACAAACATAATTTTAAATTTTCTGGTAGCTACATTAAAATAAAAAGAAAAAAGTGAAATTCTTCTTACTATGTTATTTAATCAAAAATATCCAAAGTGTTATCATTTCAACATATAAAAACTAATGAGATATTTTACATTGTTTTACATTCAAATTAATATTAAATGAAATTAAAAATTCAGTCCTTGAAAATTCAACCATTCAAGTGTCACATGTGCCCAGTGGCCTCCATATTTAACAGTGTGTTCCAGGCCCTTCCTTAGAAGGTGTTGGTCATTGTTTTCATACACACAACATTACAATCATACCACTTAGCTGCTAAACCTGCAAAACCTCCTGGACTCCACTATCTTAAAAGGTGAATAAAAAGGTAACTTGTGGAAAACTTGTATTCGTAAGGTTATGCATGTTCTTAAAAAGCTGATAATCACTCACATGTTGAGTTAACTAGATGACTATTTTAATTGTCCTGAAGAATCCAACATTTCAAACATTTCTACATATTAAAAAATGTTATGCACAATGTGTGCTAGTGGGATATGTGAAATAGCCCACCCTGATGATGCTGAATTGCTGCCAGCTTTGCTACTCCTATATAATTATAAATTCCTCTTTAAAGAATTTTAGGTAATCTTTAAAAAGAACCATCACACATTCATTCATTCATTCATTCAAGAAATATTTATTAAGTGCCCACAATGTGTAGCCACTGCACTAGACAATGGAGATGGGATGGTGAAAAGAAATAGTTTCCACAGTCTTAGAATTTACAACATTGCATAGGTATAGCACAAAGAATTTAATTTTTCTGGAAATTATATAGTTAACCACAAGAAACTATAGTCATCTGAAATTCCATAATACAACAGACTCATTGTGACCAGAAGTGAGAACTTTAAACTATGTAATTGTTGGGTCCACAAATAGAAAAATGATTGAAATTATGCAGAGCCTGGGGGAAGCCTGCTTCTAGATTGAACCACATTGAATGTTTATGTCCAATAGAGCATTATGGCTACAGAGAATGGTTCCCATGATAGCTCAAGCTGGAAAATACACAAAAGTAGTTTAACAAAAAGAAAATGTTTCAGCAATATTTTCTGTTGAAGAGGCTTAACATATTGCAGTTTGTGTTCTCTGGAAGTTTTGAAATGGGCATTGACCAATAGCACTTCAGGCTGATGGAAGAATTTCAGAAAAATGGAAGGTTAAAAGGATTCTAAAAGGTCATCACTTCCAGCTCTCTTCAGATCTGGTGTGACCTCGTTTGGAATTTCTATGTCAAAAGAGAAAATGTAGTGCTGAAAATGACTATTAGCCTACAACTTCCGCCCCAAACCACTAACAGGTAAGGTGAAGAATGCAGGTATTAGCTTTGTAATTTTTAAAATAGACTTTTTGCTGAATTGTTCAAGTGCGGGGTGAATTATTTGGATAATTATTCATCCTGGCCAGGAAGGAGATGAAGCTCTAGAATTTTATCTCCCATAAGAATTCCTTTAACTATATCTCTGAATGAAGGAAGTATTTTCACATGGATCACATAATTTTATTCAGTTGTGAAAAGTAGCCAATACTATTTGATGTTAACAAAAAAATTAACCTTATGAAATGAGAGGCTTGGCTTACGATATTAAGATAATGCCTTCTAAGGCTACTGCAACGACAACATACAAGCTAAGCAGCATTTTACAACTTAAAGTCTCTTTCAGGCAGTGACATTCACAAACATGTCCTGTGTGAATAAGCAACATCATGTAGGGTTGAGTTCTCATGTCCAGTAAGGGCTTTTATCTATCTACAATGTGAATGGCATCGGTATCATGACAAGAAAATGGTTTAATGCTCCTGGGGCTTTCCACTCGTACTCCAATAACAGCTAGAAACAAATGAGCAATAAGCCAGGAAAGCTCAGAACTGTCACGGAAAAGGAATAGAGTGGTCTTACTGACAATGTATTTCAGTATTTGTGTGTGTGTGTGAGACTGCTGGAGTGTGACATTGGCAGATAGGCCAGGAAGACTTTGGCAAGTGGTGACCTAGCAGCATGCATTCAGTCAAAGCAAAACTGGACACAGATTATGAAAAGGGATGGGGGGAATAGTCACAAGTAAAAATAAGCAAGACTTCTGCTAAAAGGAGGCAAGATCCAGGAGGCACAGGTCCCAAAAAAATACAAGGTCTTTCTGGTCATATCTATGATGCTGAATGGTCACAGACATTTACAATTATCTCTGCATACTCTGGAATACAATTATGCATGCACTGATTTATCAAAAAACTTATGAACCACAGGCATCTCTGATACCACAAACATCCAATATCTTAAGCCAGTCTGACAACTATACGCTGTTGCCTTGGCAACAGGAGGCAAGCAGGCATGGAGAAATCTTGTTGCCTGAGCAACAGGATCCTAAAAAACATGGGCCTTAAGCTGTGGCTATGGCAAAGGCTATAGGTTCAAGCTAGTAGACAAGATTTCAGTCCTTTACAGTGATAGATACAGAATTTACACTAAGGTAACTGTCATTCATCTACTAATTAACAAGTATTTGTAGATTGGCACCCACATACAATATACTGTGCCCTGAGAAATGCAAAGATAAATCAGACATAGTCTGGCACATGCCTGGCACACCGTAATAAATATCTATCAACTGAATGAATAAATATTCTTAAGATGGTCATAACACAATACTCAAAGCTCACTAGGACCTGAGTGTATGTGATAAAGAAGCCCCCATGTGACTTATCAAATTCTGCTATACAGAGAAATTTATTTATAAGTTGAAATAAAATGCTATGACTTGCTGGATTAGAATTGTCAGTGTATATATACTGGGTCAGTCTATAAAACCCACATAAAACTGGCAAAAGTCAAACCCATTCTTAATTCTTTCCTAGCAAATAGTAATGAAGACAGATTTTAGATCGAATTTGAAAATGACTGAAGTTGGAAATTTCAAAGCAATCAGGGACCAGTACTCTCTTGGTCTTGCCATTAATTATACTCCTGGAAACGGTTTTACCATCTGATGATGGCTTGGATCACCAGGGTGCCTTCCAGTTCAAATATTATACTTCCTTTCTCCATCCTCGAGACTTCCACATTTCTCTGATGAGGCAGGAGCTTTCCTTTCTAGTTCTGTTTGCTTATGTTTTACTTATTTGTCTGCCTCATTTGTCCAAGAAAGCCTATCCTAAGTTATTAGGCAGGTACTTCAGTTCTTCACCAGGTAGTTGGTTCAAAGCTAGCTCCTGAGATCTGGTGTGGCCAATGTTGAGAATTTATGCTTAAGCTTTCTCTCTGTACTATTTAGCCAGGGCCAAGTCGGAATTCTAAACTTTGGAAGCTGTGTTCATATCGGGTATTCACTTCTCTGTGGCTTCTTCTCATTGGAACCAACTGCCTTTTTCAAGAGGGTCCCCAAAGGGGATAGCTGTCCAGGGTTTCATTGTAACTGGTATATTGTTTCATACATGGCACAGAGTAGCCAAAAAACCTCTACAAGCTTGATTTTCAATTTATTTTTATTCTATTATGTAGTTTTGCTATCTTCTTTTATATTCGGATTTCTCACTTAGTTTCTAAATATTTTGCAAGATGGGTTCACATTTCACATTAATAAACGAGAAATCCTAGGAAAATCTTAAACACATTAGATTGTAAATAATTTCAGCTTTATTTAATGCCTTTTAAAGAATTATAAATACATTTTAGATCTGTCTCCTTTTAATTCAGAGAAGCCCTAGAGATTACCTGGAAGGATGTCAGAAAGTTATTAATTTTCTCTCTTTTTTACTTGGCATGAATCAAAGGCTGTCTTTTATCATTTGTTTTCCTCTGAAGTCTGCCTTTGTCTTCTCATTACACTGTGAGTTCCTTGAGGGGAGAAAGCTTGTCTTAAACCAACCTATGTTTCCTGGTGGCGTGTCACACTGTATGTATCACATTCATGGCACGGCTTTGCATGTGTTGCTTTAGGTCAAGTCCTATAGTCCTATTCACCTTAAAACATGCTTTCCAAAACATAAACATCAATGTATGGGCCATTTTCCATTTTCCATCTGTTGACTTGATCATAATCCCAAGTTAAAGCTTACTCTGTAATATCCCTGTTTCAGTGAGCTTCAGATTGAACTTCCCTTTCTGCTGATTCTAGTTTACCCAATTTGTTATAAAATGTTTAGCTAATGACTATCTTTTTGAAAACCATCTCAAGCTCTAAAACATATAGTACATATGTTTCTTTTGCTTTTGAAGAGTTGGACATCAAATGGATTCTTGCAAATAAAACAATTTTCCATGGATCCTTTTAGTAAAAAAAGAGTAATTTGGCAGTGCTGAGATTCCAAAATTAATCTGATTGGTAATTTTCACTTTAATATAAAATTCTCTTAATTGAGGAGTATACCCATATGTCATAATTTATTTTTGTACTAAAATACTTGTTTTGTATCATTCCTACACATTTAAGCAACTTTATATCACTGAATAAAGTATATAATAATAGGAAAAAAGACTTTGACAATGTTCTTAAAAATACAGACAACCACAAACCTTAAAAGACGGTAGTCATTTTCCAAAGTGCACACATTAGTTATTTTGGATCATTTTCGTATGCATACACTACCAAAGGCAGTGGATAGATTTCCAGATAAGCTCATAAAAGTCTATTGAACTCATTATGTGGTTAAGGTAAAAGCTATGATGCCAGAGATAAGGACACATTCACTCCTTGGGACCATGTATTCAGAACCCCAGCTCCAGGGCCAGGCACGTCTCCTACCCAGATCCCTCCCTTGCTGGACTGAGGAAGCAGTACTTTCCACAGTTCCAGGCTCCCACATGTGGCTTCCTTGATGGAAAAAGTAGAAGCAGAAGTGGTGGGTTAGTGATGGAAAGCAGAAGGTGGGGAATGTCGGGGACCAGGAAGCCCTGGAGATACCCTGGAGATACCCTTCTAACTCAGGGCCGCATTTCTAAAAATCACATATTTTGATTCTCCTTAGAGTTTTGGACTCTTTCTTTTTCCCCTGCCCTCCTTGTTACTTCTGTCCGCAGCTTCTCTGCAATTTGGCCTACTAAAGAACACCATGAGGTCTTACAGGTTTTACTCAAAGACCTTTCTGGTAGATCATTTGCTCAGGTAGGTTTTCCTTGAGTTTTTGTTACCAGCTTGTTTATTCCATTCTTGTGTCATTTTTCTTAGGATTCAAAGTCCTGGGAGAGAGAGTGAGATTGTCTTGGCTTGGATCAGGCCCCTGTTTACTGCTCTGGAAAGAGCTGAGATCCCTGATTGATAGTCCTTCAGGTCCATGAGGGGACCTTTGCTGCAGGGTGCGGGTATGGGTGCTGGGAAGCCTAAAGGGAACCACTGTATACGTGTGGAAAAGAATTAGGAAGTTAAAAGGCTCCACCTTAACCCTTCCTGGCCCTCATTTGGAGAAGATAAAATTATCAGTGATGTATCTTTGACTAAACAAGAAATGATTTATCTGTATGAACCTTCCCTTGCCACCTAACTGAACGTCCCAGGGATTTGCTGAGTGGGTTCTTCATTGTAAAATTCATTTCCATTATGCAATTTCCAGCACCTTCAAACCCACACATAGACTATGGTTCCATTTAGGCTTCCCAGCACCCACATCTTTCCTTCAGCAAAGGTCCCTTGATGGACCTGAAGGACTGCCAATCAAGGATCTCAGCTCTTTCCAGAGCAGTAAACAGGGGCCTGATCCAAGCCAAGATGATCTGACTCTCTCTCCCAGGACTCTGAATCCTAAGAAAGGTGACACAAGAATGGATAAACAAGCTGAGAGCTCATTCATTTCAGCATCTGTGCCCTTACGAGTCTGCCAGGAATGCCTAAACTTGATCCTCCGGATTCCTGATGTGCGAGCCTCCAAAGCCTCCTGTTGCCTAAGTGAGCAAGAGTCAGGCTCTTTTGCTTGTATCCGTAAAGCCCTGACTGGTACAGCACATTGCAGCCTTAGCCTTTTGTCACACACATGCTGCTATCCTTGTAGCCAGGGCTACCGCACAGCTCTCAAGCCCCCTGACTGGCATCACCACTTATGGTGGTCCCAGCCTCAATGCTGTACTTACCTCAGAGCTGTCTGGCAGTCCTTAAGCCTATCTCTGTTTGGTCCCTTTCCAATCTCTAAATTGGTTGTTCTTAGCTGACTACACTCCTCAAATCGAGATGGTTCTATCAGCAGTGGCCTAGATCATCCAATGCACAGAAACCACCACATATAATCTTCCTTAATATCCTACTTCTCTAGCTTAATTTTATCCTCACCTGACTTTCCCCAGACACAAAGTAAGGGTTGCCCTGCCATCTTTTCCAGAGGCTCGCTCCTCTGGCTCCAAGCTACTCTGCAACTAGATATCATCATCTCTTCTTCCCAGTCTCTCTTCTCCATTGGCTTCTTCTCCTCAGTTCCAAATGCTCTGAAGTCATCCTCATTCTAGGATGCCCTTTACCGTCAACTCTCCCCCGCCAGCTAACTCTCCCAGCTCACTCCTCATGTTCTTCAACTGCCCCCATCTCGGCTTCCAGAACATCTGAGACCATTGCAGTCATATTTCTGCTCCCTCCAATGCCACCTAGTGCCAGTGAAACTACTCTCACAAAGGTCACCAGGTCGCTTGCAAAAGGCTGAATCTAATAGTTTTGTTTCAGTCCTCACTACAAGTGACAACTGTCACTGACACTGCTAGCTGTCCCAAAATTACAATTTTGCCTTTCTTTTAAAAGAGAATCCCTAAAATACATTCTATCTTCCCTTGCAGCTAGATGTGGTCTCATGAGGAAGTTCTGGCCAATGGTATGTGAGCAGAAGTGATGAGCAAAACATTTGGGTCATGTCTTTAAAGGAAGGGGTGTGTCTCCACTTCCCCTTTCCTCTTGTTGCTGGCTGGGATGTAGGATGTGGTCTGGTGAGCCGCACTGGACACATTCGCCATGAGGATGAGACCTACACCCTGGGGATGTGCAGGAACAAGACATAAGGACCAGGGCCCCAGATGACCTCATGGAGCACCAGGGCCCTATCTGCTGGTCTGCCCATGAGCACAGAGAGGCTAACCAATTGGCTAAAGGTCACAAAGCTAGAAAAAAGGCAGAGCTAGACTAAGACCCAGGCCCAAGCTCAGTACTCTTTACAGTATGCTATTTGGTAAACTATAAATGGTTCTGGGAGGGTGAGCTCTAACAGCCTTTGTTTCCATGGGCCCATGGTAACTTCTGGCTATCAGGTTTCAATTTAACCACCAATAATCCAGCTCTGTAAAGCCTAATATTTCTAGGAGCTCAATTTGTACATACCTTGTTTGGGATTGTCTTTCTCCTCCTGAAGCACTAAAACTTCTTTTTAAAATGCCTGAAACAAGAAAATAAAAGTAACTTTACATTATTTCCTCTGCAAATCTTTTATTTTATTAGAAAAAAAAAACAATGCTGAACAACAAATGCTAGTAAGGATGTGGAGAAAGGGGAACTCTTATACACTCTTGGTGGGAATATAAATTAGTATGGCCATTATGGAAAACAGTATGGAGGTTCTTCGAAAAACTAAAAAATAGAACTACCATATGATCCAGCAACCCCATTACTATGTATATATTCAAAGGAAAGGAAGTAAGTATGTCAAAAAGATATCTGCACTCCATGTTTATTGTAGCACTATTCGTGATAACCAAGATATGGAATCGGATTAAGTGTCCATTAACAAATGAATGGATAAAGAAAAAGTGGTATATATACACAATGGAATATTTTTCAGCCATAATAAGAATGAAATCCTATTATTTGCAGCAACATGGATGGAACTAGAGTACATTATGTTTAGTGAAATAAACCCGCACAGAAAGACAAATTTTTCATGTTCTCATTCATATATGTCAGCTAAAAAAGTTGATCTCATGGAGGTAGAGGGTAGAATGATGGTTATCAGAGTCTGGAAAGGGAAGGGGGAAAGGAAGATGAAGAAAGGTTGGTTAACAGGTACAAACATACAGCTAGAAGGAATAAGTTCCAGTGTTTGATAGATCATTAGAGTAACTATAGTTAATAATAATTTATTGTATATTTCAAAATAGCTAGAAGAGGAGATTTGCAATGTTCCCAACACAAAAAAATGATAAATGTTTGAGGTGCTAGATATCCTAATTATCCTGATTTAATCATTACACATTATATACATGTATCAAAATATCACATGTGCCCCATAAATATGTACAAATATTATGTATCAATAAAAATAGTTTTAAAATAAAAATAAATTTTTAAAAAATTCAAAAAAAGGAGATATATAGTCAATGAATGGCTTGGTCTGTAAACACCCTCATATTGCTCTAAGGCAAGGGTTACCAGATGCTTTCTGTAAAGGGCCAGGTAGGAAATATTTCAGGCTTTGCAAGCCATACAGTCTCTGTCCCAACAGAACTCTGCTGCCCTTGTAGCGTGAAAGCAGTCAAACAATATGTAAGGAATAAACATGGGTTTATTCATGGCAATCACAAACAAAAATAATGCTGCATTTCTGTCACCTCAGCAACTGTACATACTGCAAAGATTATCTTGTTTATGAAAGCATCAGCTAAAATATAATGTTACAAATTACTATTTACTTTGACAGGTTTATTTAAGGGCTTCTTTCTCAAAGAAAAGGTGTTAAACAAACAAAAATTCCATTACTAATGTCTAACAAAATACAATAAAATATCTATGTCATAATCTTCCTAAACTCTTGCTAAGGCAGCTACAAGTTACCACAAGCAAATTTCTCCTTTCCACCTCCCCACTGACCTCCCACCATTGTCACCAGGGATATAACATGGAACTCATCTCAAAACGGTAATGAACTTCTTCTAGAATTTGCTATATGTCTTTATATACACAAATCCTTTTTCCTGTATTATATTCATATTTTCCCAATCACAAATCAAGATATTTTATTTAACAAGCAGGAATTTATAGGAAAAATAGGACAGAATGTTGGAAACTGGTATTGTCCCAGAAAATCTGGAATATCTAGTCACCATTTTGATGGATCAATTAAGTTGGAAAAGGCAAAGAACATAGCTAAATCTTTAACATTCTACATTGATTCTTAGACTATTTTAAACTTTCTTTTATGAGATTTTCATAGTTTAGTCACTGAGAAGAGAGAATTA
>RJWJ010017492.1:0-11991 GCA_004363605.1 Indri indri
GTTTTTTTTTTTTTTGAGACAGAGTCTCACTCTCTTGCCTGGAGCGAGTGCCGTGGCGTCAGCCTAGCTCACAGCAACCTCAAACTCCTGGGCTCGAGCAATCCTACTGTCTCAGCCTCCCGAGTAGCTGGGACTACAGGCATGCGCCACCATGCCCGGCTAATTTTTTCTATATATATTTTTTAGCTGTCCGATTATAATTTCTTTCTACTTTTGGTAGAGACGGGGTCTCGCTCTTGCTCAGGCTGGTCTCGAACTCCTGAGCTCAGGACTATCCGCCCGCCTCGGCCTCCCAGAGTGCTAGGATTACAGGCGTGAGCCACCGCGCCCGGCCTCATCCTGTTTCTTTATGAAAGTATATTCCTCACAATGTTTTTAAGTGAGGCTTTGTTTAGGTAAGCTTTTTTATTGTTCTGAAAATCTTTATTTCACTCTTCTTTTTGAATAAAGGTTTAGCTGAGCATGTAACTTTGAGTCGATAATTATTTCTTTCTGAATACTGAGGATAATATTCCACTGAGTTCTGGCTTCCATCGTTACTATTTGTAAGTCCGCTATTAGTCTGTTACTTTGAATAATTTTTTTTTTTTTTTTAAGAGATGGAGTCTTGCTTGATCGTAACTCAATGCAGCCTCAAACTTCTGCCTCACTCTTCCCAGTAGCTCGGACTACAGGTGGGAGTGCTATCACACCCAGCTAATTTTAAAAATTTTTTTAGAGATGGGGTCTCGCTATGTAGCCTAGG
This sequence comes from Indri indri, assembly GCA_004363605.1. NCBI lineage: Eukaryota > Metazoa > Chordata > Mammalia > Primates > Indriidae > Indri > Indri indri. The sequence goes on from RJWJ010017492.1 coordinate 746, forward strand.
CTGATGTCAAACTCCTGGCCTCAAGTGATCCTCCTGCCTCGGCCTCCAAGCACTGGGATTAGAAGTGTGAGCCAGCACTCCTGGCTCTACTTTGCATAATTTATTTTTTTCCCCTCTGATCTTCTCTTTGTCTTTGGAGGACTGCAGTCGCACTCTGATATGTGTAAATTTGGATTCCTTTTATCTTTATTGGGATTCATTTGACATTCCAAATCTTAAAATTCATATAATCTGGAAAATTCTCAGTCATTATTCCAACATTGCCTTTCATCCATTCTTCTCTATTCTTTTACAGCTCCAAATAAATGTTTGAAACATTCATATTTGACTCTGCTTATCTCTTACCTGCTTTCATGTTTTCTATCTGCCCATTTTCATGTTGTGTTCTGGGTAACTTTTCAATAGATCTATCTTCTGATCTATTTTTTCAAAGCTGTGTCTAACCTGCTATTTGCTGCATCTTAAGTTTTAAAAACTCCTACAGCTGTAGTTTCTTACTTCTTTAAATTCTGTTTGGCTCTTTTTCAAATCTGCCTGGTTTAGTTAGATTTTTATTCCTTGCCTATTTTTATTCCTCTTTTATTTCCTTTTTTGTTATTTTTAAAATTATGAACCATGTCATACCTACAGAAAAGTACACAGATAAAAATATGTAGAGTTTAAAGAAAAATGAACACATATTTACCACCCATGTTAACAAGTAGAAGACTGGTACCTTAGAAGCCTCCCCTCTATTTTTCTCCACTGTTGCATCCTATTTTTGTTTCAAGCACACAACGTCTTTTCTAATCTCTCAGAGGATATTAATAGCTTTAAAACAAAAAATTAAGTTTTCTTCTCCCTATGTAGTCTCTGTTCATTCCAAAAATCCTCCCCATTTGTGTGGGTCTATATATTATAAGTTTTTCTCAAAAGTCTGATTATCTTTGGCTGTCTGCTCATAATTAAGAGTGGGGAACTAAAGCTGAGTGGGAACTTTAGGGCTTGAGCTTCACTATATACAGTAAAGCCATTTTTTGAGGACCTCCTATTGACAGTATCTTTGGATCATCAACTGGAAGATGACTGAGAAATTCTCAGTTCAATATTCAGTGTGCATATGGTCACCTTTTGGTAAGGTACCCAAGCCTTTAACTGTGTCTACCATCTTCTAATACAGAGACTCTCTATTTTATACTCTTTAAAGAATAAAACTTAAAACTTCTGCTAAAATGGGAGGTCAACTGCACAGTAGTATAGTTTGAGGAGATATAAGTTCTTAAGTATCTTTCACTTGAAACCTTACTGTGGCTACCCCTTCTTCTACAGAGTACTCAAAGTTGCCAGTTCCTATGATATTTTGAGCATTCTCTGTAATTTGTCTTAAGTTCTTAACTTTTCTCCACTGCCAGCTTAGGATTTAGCTTTCCTGGACTTACTAAGTCAAACTACTTATGTCAGTTGCTATTTATCCATCAGCTTTCCAACTTCCAAAATTGTATTATAATTGTTTCCTCTCCTGCCTCCATCTTTATGAGTTTATTCCCTTTAAAAAAAAAAATTGCTTACTGTACTTTTAGAGGAGTCTTCTCATCTATAGACTTTATTTACATCTTACAATGACTTAAATGAAGTTTTACAATTTTTTCCATAAAGGTTATACACATCTTCTGTTGTAATTTATTCCTATGTACCAGCTAAATTTTTTGATTACAAAAAATTATATACTTTTAAAAATTTAAATTGTTTCTTATGATATAGGAACACTGTTTTTACATTTTGATCTTATATGTAATAATACTTTTTACTTTATTTTTAATTTTTAAAAATTACATATATTTATGGTATGCAACATGATGCTTTGAAATATGTATATGTTGTACAAGAGCTAAATGAAGCTATTTAATATACATATTACTTCATATACTTATTTATTTATGGTGAGAACACTTAAAATCTACTCTTTTAGCAAATTTCAAGTATACAATAAATTGGTATTAACTATAGTCACACATTGTTGTACAATATAAATCTCTTGAACTTATTCCTTATTGTCTAACTGAAAATTTGTACCCTTTGACTAACATCTCCCCAGTGCTACACCCCACCCACTTGTCCCCAGTCCCTGATAACCACCATTCTATTCTTTGCTTTTATGAGTTTGACTTCTTCAGATTCCACATATAATCGATATTTGTCTTTCTGTGCCTGGTTTATTTCACTTAATATAATGTCCTCCTGGTTCATCCATGTTGTTGCAAATGACAAGATTTCCTTCTTTTTTTTTTTTTTTTTTTTGAGACAGAGTCTCACTCTGTTGCCCAGGCTAGAGTGCCGTGTCGTCATTCTAGCTCACAGCAACCTCAGACTCCTGAGCTTAAGCAATCCTTCTGCCTCAGCCTCCCAAGTAGCTGGGACTACAGACATGCGCCACCATGCCTGGCTAATTTTTTCTATATATATTTTTAGTTGTCCGGATAATTTCTTTCTATTTTTAGTAGAGACGGGGGTCTCACTCTTGCTCAGGCTGGTCTCGAACTCCTGACCTCGAGCGATCCTCCCGCCTCGGCCTCCCAGAGTGCTAGGATTACAGGCATGAGCCACCGCGCCCAGCCAAGATTTCCTTCTTTTTAAAGGCTGCATAGTATTACTATTTTGTTGTGTACATACACCATATTTTAAAAAACTATTCATGCATTGATGGACATTTAGGTTGATTCCATATCTTGGTTATTGCAAATGATGCTGCAATGAACATGGGAGTACAGATAATTGTTTCACATAGACTTAATTTCCTTTGGATATATATTAATACCTAGCAAAAGGATTGCTGGATTATAAGATAGTTCTATTTTTGATTTTTTTAGAACCTCCATACTGTTTTTCATAATTTATATCTAGCAATCTTGGCCAGCTCTTACTAATTTCTCTGAGGAATTTCTAGGATTTTCTATATAGACCAGGCATTGGAAAACTATGGCCCATAGGCCAAATCTGGCCCACTGCCTGTTTTATAAAGAAAGTTTATATTATATGAACACAGCCACAGCCACACCCACTCATTTATGTATGTCTATGACTGCTCAGAGACTACAGAGTATACGAAGGCTAAAATATTTATTACATGGTCCTTTACAGAAAAAAATCTGCCAACCCCTGATATTATCATCAGTGAATAATATTGTTTCTTTTTCTTTCCAATCCCTATATATATTTTTTCCCTTTCTTCTATTATACCAACTAGTACTCTGCCTCCCCCCTGACCCCATGACATTAATAAACAGTAGTGGTCATGGTGGCCATGTTCCCCCTCCTGATTTTATAGAGCAAACTTCTAAAGATTCACCATTAAAAAATGTGCTGTAGGTTTTTAGTGTATACTTTTAATGAGTTTCCTTCTATCTCTAGTTAATTAATGTTTTTTTAATAGTTTTACTGAGGTATAATTTACATGCCATAAAATTCTCTCATTTTAATTGTGCAATTTAATAATTTTTTGGTAAATTTTCAGAGTTGTACAATCATCAACACAATCAGGTTTTGAACACTTTCATCACCCTGAAAGAGCCCTCCTGCTCATTAGCAATCAACCATTCCCTGTTTCCACTCCCAGCACCAGGCAACCCACTAAGTTGTCTCTATAGATTTGCCTATTCTAGACATTTCATATAAATAGAATCATAAAATAAGTAGTCTTTTGCAATTTGGCTTTTTTCACGTAGCATAATTTTTTTGAGATTCATCCATGTTGTAGCATTTATCAATACTTTGTTGATTTTCATTGCTAAATAGTATTCCATTGTATAGATACATTTAGTTTATCTATTTGCCACTTGATGGATATTGGACTGGTTCCATTTTTTTGCTTATTAAGAATAATGCTACTATAAACATTCATGTACAAGTCTTTGTGTGGACATATGTATTCATTTCTCTTGGGTAGATATCTAGGAATGGGTTTGGTGAGTCATATGGTAATTCTATGTTTAACATTTTATCAAACTGCCAAACTGTTCTCTAAAGTGGCTGTACCATTTTACTTTCCCACCAGCAATGTGGGTTTCAGCAATGAGGGTTCCAGTTTCTCCACATTCTTGCCAATACTTGTTAGTGATTAATAATACTGAGTCTTCCAATCCATGAATATAGAATATCTCTCCATTCATTTACAACTTCTCTAATTTCTTTAAGCAGCATTTTATAATTTTCAGTGCACAAATCTTTTGTACTTCTTTTAAGAAGTTAAGTTTGGGTATCAAGGTCATACTAACTTTATACATGAAGTAAGGAGAATTTTCTTTTCCTAGAATCTGACAAGTTAGTAAAATTAGAATGTTCTCTTATTTGCAATATTAGGTAGAATTTTTCTGTAAAACTGAGAGGGCCACTCTTTTATTAGTATTGTACGTAAGTTTTTTTTTTTTTTTTTTTTTTTTGAGACACAGTCTTACTCTATTGCCTGGGCTAGAGTGCCGTGGTGTCAGCCTAGTTCACAGCAACCTCAAACTCCTGAGCTCAAGCGATCCTCCAGCCTCAGCCTCCCAGAGTGCTAGGATTACAGGTCTGAGCCACAATGCGCAGCCTGTAGGTAAGTTTTAATTGATTTTTTTTCCAGTTCTTTAATGGCTATGGCAGAGGTGATATTCGGAATATTTAAATAACCAGAATTGCAGGAACACTAGCTAGTCTGAATAGGTATGGATGGCTATGCTGGAACAGGGTCCTGGAATTGCCCTATCGTGTAAGGGAGACTTTAGCTAATGCATCCTGGGGAGATCTTGAGGGAGGTATCCCTAGAAGAGGGGCCTAGGCAGACAGAGGGTGTCAGGGGATAACACAGGGCAGTGGCTATTTACCAATTAGCATGGAAGAAGTTCAATCTTTTAACAGTTACTTTAGCTAAACCAGTCCATATTAGTTAAATATCAGCCTTGGTAATTGGTCTATTTCAAGTTTTCTATTTCTTACTTGGTCAGTTTTTCTAAGGTGCATTTTTTGAGTAAACTATTTCATCAAAGTTTTCAAGTATATTGGCATAAAGCTGATCTTATCATCTTATTCTCTATTTTTTATGTCTCATTTTTCATTGATATTATTTATATATGTCCTCTCTCTTTTTTCTCTTGATGAATCTTACCAGAGAATTGCCTTTTTCAAAGAGCAGGCTCTAAAAAATCCTCTTTATTGTATTTTCATTTTCAATTTCATTAATTTTGTGCTTTTACATTTATCATTTCCATACATCTATTTTGAATGGGTTTACTTTTTTATTTTCCAGTTTTTTGAGTAAGATGCTTAGTTCATCAATTCATCAGTCTATTGTCTGATTTCACTATGATTTCTTCCTTGATGCATGAATTACTTAAAAGTGAGTTTATAATTCTCTAAACATGTGAATTTTTAATCACCTATGTTAACTAAATGGTACTGACGTCAGGGAAAATGGTTTGTGTGATAACAGTTCTTTGATACCAGTTAAAACCTACTTTGTACTTCAGTACATGCTCAACTTTTTGTACCTGTTCTAGGTTTGCTTGAGAGGATGTATTCGCTATTTGCTGGGAGCAGAATTCTAAATATGTGTAATACATCAAGCTTATTAATAATATTTAAATCTTCCATAGCCTTACTCATTTTTTGTCTATCATATCAATTAGTAAATGAGAGAATGCTATTAATATTTTCCACCGAGATGGGGATTTCTCACTTTTTTCTTATAATTCTGTACATTTCTGCTTTGGGGGTATATTTCTAGGTACATACAAGCTAAGAATTCTTTTATATTCTAGTGAAATGAACTTTTTAATATAGTACTTTTTTATCAACAATAATATTTTGCCTTAAGCTCTATTTTGTCTGCTATTAATGTAGCTATAACTTTTTAATTTGATGTGTATCTATTTGCTATTTTTTTCCATCCTTTTACTTTCAACTTTTTTAGGTTTATATGTTTTACCTGGGTCCTTCACAAAGGAAATACAGTTTGGTTTTGTTTTTTAATCCAATCTAATATTATCTATATTTTACTTAGCTAGTTTAGTCCATATATGTTTATCATGATTATTGATATCTGGATTGATGTTTAGTTTATTTGCCTACCACATTTTTGTGTTTCCTAATTTACCTGTTTATGTTTTAAATGATTCTTTTTTTCCTCCCCTTCTCTGCTTTTATTAGATTGATCATGTTTTATTAGCTTCTTACCCTTCTACTAATTTGGAAGTTATCATTTATATTCCTATTTAAATTCTCTTTCTAAATTTTAAGAAACAAATTCATTTCTAAATTTTAGCAGGTATGTTTGTCTTAGTCTAATCAATAGTTCTATCCTCCATTCAAACAATATGGAGGTGTGTAGCTAGAAACAATGAGTAGCTAGAAATCTCAAATAGACCCTCTCTTATATATATGACCCTCTGTATACATATGATCTCTCAGAAGAACATTTCAGAAATGATCCTGATATGTTACTGTATTATCATTTCACCATAGCTAGTAACAGGCATATTTTAATTATTTCTCAAACATCCACTCTTTAATCAATTTCTTTTTTAAAAAAATAACCAATTTATTTTTAAGGAGACATTTTATTGAAATGTTTCACGACAGAGGCGTAACTGGCTTTTTTAGGTGGGACAACTGGTCCACTATGTAAACTGTCCTGTGTACTACAGCATGTTTAGAAACTCTGGTCCTTGCTGACTAAATTCGCCTTTTCTTCCCCCATAGTGACAACCAAAACTGCCCCATATATTATTTCCAAACAGTCCCTTTCAGATGAGTACAACTCCAAATGAGAACCACTCTTTTACTGCAAGTACAAAATTACAAATTAAATAGATTTTGAATTAAAGGAACAAAGAAAGAGAAACATTTCAGTTTCACAGAAGAAATGATAAAAACATTTTTCCTTAAATTCAGGAAACTCATTTTATAAACCAGTTTTACTCATTAACTATATTACTTGGTCTCCTTCCCATATAATTTTCTCCAAAAAAATTATTTTTTTCGAGATGGGGTTTTGCTATATCACTCAGGCTGGCCTTGAACTGCTGGGCTCAAGTGATCCTCCTGCCTCAGCCTCACAGTAGCTGGGACTACAGGCCCAAGACACCACACCTTGCTAATTTTTAAAATTTTTTAGAGGTGGGAGTCTCACTATGCTGCCCAGACTGGACTCAAACTTCCTGGCCTCAAGCAATCCTCCCACCTCAGTCTCCCCAGTAGCTAAGACTACAGGCTTCAGCCGCTATACCCAGCTCCAAAATTCTCAGTTGCAATATCTGACTAAGTGCAAGTAATAAAAGGTAGAATCACTTTTTGATTGTTTTTCCTACAGTGAGTTTCTTTCTCAAGGCTAGGACAGAACACTGAATTTGTTCGCTATCTTTAAAAAAAATGTTTTTGTTCACAGTCCTAACATGGTCTCCTAGTCACAAACCTGTTAGTGTCCCAAATAATGACATTTCCATCAAATCCTGATGTTACTAAGAGTCTTGTATTAGTATCATATTCGATGTTCTTCACCCAGCTAGTGTGACCATGTAAAGTGCATACTTTGGTGTTCAGTTTTCTCAGATCCCACAGTGCTATTGTAGTGTCATCAGAGCAGGTAGCAAACAGCCGGTTATCAAGAAATCTATAAAAGCAAAAAAAAAAAAAAAAAAAAAAAAAAAAAAAAAAAAAAAAAAAAAAAAAAAAAACAAAACAAACCACAAAACTGGTTTATTTAAAGGCAACTTGATTTGAGAAACAGTCTCAATATTATCTAATCAAGAAAGAAAAAAAGGGGCAGATACAAAATCACTGTATAAACCCAGTGCTTCTGATATACTATAAACAGTAAGCATAATTCATATAATCACAGGTCCAGGATACTCTGATTTAATGACAGCCACATTGTAATTTGATCCATTTGCTTTAAATTACTGATTTTTATTTGAAACTGGAAATAGACATCTTTGTAAAACAGTGATAGAGGGAAAGAAAGGAACTTTAGAATCTGTATAGGAAACAAAAATGATGTGAGAGAACTTAATAGGAGATATAGGAGATTTTGAAGACTTGACTACGAGAGAGACACATTAAGAGTCCCTTCAAAATCATGAGAAATATTTACTCTACTACAAGTAATATCTCTTTCTATTTAGAACACGTTTATGTACAAAAATTGCTATACAAATTGCCATCACTTTTAATCTATTAACTCAAAGGCATTCCCCAAATAATATCACTTAACAACATTTTATTAGGACCAGTTGAGATTATAAAATAGATTTAAAATATTCTATAATTCAGACTTTTTATTATTTTACACTACTTTCTCAATCCTCAGTGAGAATATATTTTATACAAATACTTAGAAAATAACAAACCGACCATTCACACTTGAATTTCTGTTGAATTTAACATTAGGAAGCTTTCTCTAATGATATCCTGTTATATATAACTTCCTAATCTCTTGCAGAAAAAATGAATTCTGCAGCTTCTTTCAGGACAAAATTATATATAATTTTTGTCAGAAATCAACCTCAACATCCACAAACATCAAAACGACCTTCCTGAAACTTACGGTTTTAAAATTCCAGGCCTTCATACAGGCTGTTTCTGCTACCTGAAACCACCATCTCCCGGCCCCTTGATCTGGCTAATTCTTGCTTTCTTTTTAATACAGTCACACATTGCTTAAAGATGGGATACATTCTGAGAAATGCATGGTAGGGTGATTTCGTTGTTGTGTGAATATCATACAGTGCACTTACACAAACCTAGATGGTATAGCCTACAACCCACCTATGCTTTATGGTATATAGCCTATTGCTTCTAGGCTACAAACCTGTACAAAATGTTACTGCACTGAATACTGTAGGCAATTGTATATACTGTAGGCAATGGTATTTGTATATCTAAACATATGTAAATGTTGAAAAGGTACAGTAAAAATACTATATAAAAGATTTTTAAAAAATGGTACACCTGTATAGGGCACTTACCATGAATGGAGCTTGCAGGACTGAAAGTTGTTCTGCATGAGTCAATGAGAGAGTGGTGAGTCAATGTGAAGGCCTAGAACATCACTGAACACTACTGTAGACTTTATAAACACTGTACACTTAGGCTACACTAAATTTATAAAAAATATTTTTTTCTTCAATGATAAATTAACCCTAGCTTACTGTAATCTTTTTCCTTTTTAAACTTTTAACTTTTTTAACTTTTTGACTCTTGTAATAACGCTTAATTTGTAACACAAACACATTGAGTAGAAATTATCTTTATTATCTTTATATCTTTATAAAGATATAAAGAAAATATTTTCTTTATATCTTTATAAGATTTTTTTCTATTAAAAAAATTTTTTTTAACTTTTAAAACTTTTTTGTTAACAACTAAGACACAAAGACACACATTAGCCTAGACCTACACTAGGTCAGGAACATCAATATCACTGTCTTCTACCTCCACATCTTGCACCACTGGAAGCTCTTTGGGGCAGTATCACACATGGAACTGTCACCTCCTATGATAATAATGCCTTCTTCTGGAATACCTCCTGAAGGACCTACCTGGGGCTGTTTTATTTTTATAGGTAGAAGGAATATACTCTAAAATAATGATAAAAATGAGACAATAGGAATTTTTCAACTCCATTATAATCTTATAGAACCACTGTCAAATATAATCAACATTTTAGTTGACTAAAACATTGTTATGCGGTGCCTGACTGTATTTAGCTGTCATCGACTCCAGGAAGCCTTCCCTCTCTATCCATCCTGGGGAAGATCCACTAATTCTCTAAGCTCCCAAAGCACTCTACAATTCTATCATAATACTTAACATTACAGAGTAAGGAATAACTTCACAGGGTTGTAAACTCCTTGAAGGCAGGGGGAACCTATTTCCCTAGTTCATAGTTAGGTCTGCAGTATATAATACACACAGTGCCAGGCACATATGCAGTCAACAAGTATTTATTAAATAAATAAAAAAATGAGAGGAGTTCACTGCCTAGTGGAGAAGACATTGTGAATACACAATTACACAAAATAATTGTGTGAAATAAGCACAGAAAAGCGGGTGGGTGGTTGAAGGACTTCATGGTGGTATCATCTGAACTAACACACGAGCAGGAACCCCCTAAGTGGCCAAGGGGTAAGCAAAGGTACAGAGGCATGTTAAGGGGATGGTATACTCTGAGAAGCAGCAGCAGTTAGGAGTGCTGTGTATGGGAAAGTAGAGACACATAGGGAACATATTATAGATTTATTCTACAGTGATTCCCAATAACTATTTTTTAATGATAAAATACATTTCCATTAAAATATTTTTTTAAATGGAAAAAATCCATCACTCAAAATAACCACTGTTTATTGATGTTTAGCCTAACTTCTATATTTTGAACCTAATATTATCTCATTAATATTTTCTCATGTGATTAAGATTTACTAACGAAATCATTTTTAATGGCTGAATAGTGTTTACCACATGAATGAACTGAAATCTTTTTTCTTTTTTAAACAGATATGTAATTGTTGGGTATTTAGACGCTAAGATGAATATCCTTACAGCCAAACATTAATCACATCCCTATTTATTTCTCTAAGTACATTCCCAGAAAAATGTATTGCTAAGTAAAATGGGATTTTTTTAATGTAAGCCTTTTGATACATACAGCCAAACTGTCTTCCAAAAGAACACACCAACATATAGTTCAACCAGCAGTTAGGACAGTGTCCATTTCCTCAAACCTTCGCCATACAGGTCTTTAAAAAAATTCTGCTAAGTGCTAGGGAAAAAATATTTTGTTTTAAGTTGAAACTTCTATTTTTAGTAATGTTGAACTTTTCTCACATTTATTAGAAAATTATATTTCTTTTATGAATTGCTATTCATGTTCCTTGTTGATTTTACAACTGCAGTATTATTTTCATTACTGAGTTGTAAAAATCTCTTTATAGTAAGGATAATATATCACATTTTTCAAATACTGTATGTTACATATATTTTCCACATATTTCTACCTTTTAATGTGGCATATGTTTCTTACTGTATCAAAATTTTAATTCTTACGTTATCAAATTCATTTTTCCCTTATAGGTTTACCTTTACTGATGATGCTTTTTATTTTAAGAGACAGGGTCTTGCTCTGTCACCCAGGCTGGAGTGCAGTGGCGCAATCATAGCTCACTGTAGCCTTGAACTCCTGGGCTCAAGCGATCCTCCTGCCTTAGCCTCCTGAGTAGCTGGGACTACAGGTACATGGCACT